>SZWC01004058.1:111983-132627 GCA_023375785.1 Penium margaritaceum
CAACTAGCGCGCAACTAGGGCGCAACTAGGGTGCGACTAAGGCGCAACTAGCGCGCAAATCAACACCTTGTCTAGACGTTCTTAGCGGCCATGGTCGAGGCAGTAGCACTCTGGGACTTGCAGATCCTACCGCTCAAGTGTCTTCTAATTCAACGGTTGGAGGAGAGGGTCGCGTGAAGACTAGTTGAGCTCCCATGTAGGCGTAACAGGGTTTTGGTGCTGGGCTGCCTAGTTGGCTCTGAGTCCTTTCAGGTGTTGTGGGCGTACTGGTAGCTTCAGGAGCAAGTGTGTGGCTTGGCACGAATGGGTAGGATGGCGGAGGTGCAGGCAGCGATGACACTCCTCTGCTTGTGTTGTGCCGCGAGTAGCCTTCTAGGTGCGTGCACTACAACCCGAGGCACATTGGCTTGCGGTGCTGCACCGATTTGACATGGAGGTGTAGGAGGTAGTGCTCCAGCTCCTCCGGGTTGTCAGGCACCTGAAGAGGGATCGACGAGCTTCGACCTACATATGCCAGTGCGTCAACGGGTCCATCTCCCATTCGCCTTTGGAGGGGTGGGGTTGCTGGGTGCCAGGGACTTGGCCCCTCTGGCCTTCGCTTGCACGATGATATCTGTGCTTCAGGCCCTTTCTATGGAGTTTGGCCCCTTCCTCCCTACGGACCGTGAGCTTCACTTCTTGCTCCAATGTGGACTGAGGTGGTGTCAGCACTGTCCAGGCTGGTGCGTAAGGCATTGCCTTTAGTCGAGAGGACTTTGGCCTTCATACTCAGACGTGGCTTGAGTTTTTGGTGCCCCACCTTGTTCTCGCCAAGATGGATAGTTTGGACCAAGCTGGTGTCAACCGCCGGCAGCGTTAGGGTGGCGCAACACAGCACGTCCTGTCATAAGAATGCAACAAGTGAGGACGGCAAGAGCAGAAGCAAGCAGAAACACAGAACCAGGCAGAAGTGACGTAGGGAAGTGGCGGAACCAGAGTGGTGAGATCCGGTCCTAGAAGTTAGCTCTAGGGTCGCGAGAGGACGCAGGGAACTGAAGCTCCATGGTAGACGGATCGCAGATGAGAGAACTTGAGAGAGGAACGATGAGGGCGGTGGAAGTGAAAGGTTAAGGGTGGCAAAGCGAAGAGTCGTGCGGAGACAGTGATAGGAGAAGCCAATGGGAGCGAGATGCGAGCAGAGCGCGAACACGGCGGCTAATCCGCGGAACCAAAGGGAACAGGATGAGTAGAGCTGTTCTGGTTAACTAAAGGGAATAAACATCCTCCGTACATATACAAAATAGAGCAAGGCAAAATAAGCAACAGCTTCTTGTGCGCTAGCTGGACGCGCGTGCGGGGCGACCGTTGATTAAGGGATCACTCGGTCCGATAGCCGTTTTACTGGCTAAGGCCTTGACAATGGTCAGTGCATTGACAACGGCTAGTATGTCGACCGAGGTAGTTTGGGCCAAAGCTGAACCGTTTAATGAGGATTTGTTTTCCAGCTGGTGGGAGTCCTGTCAGTTTTACGGAAATGATTCTGACACCCTCCCACAAACTGACGGGACTCAAGAGTGCAGTTTGGCTGGAAGAAAGGGGAGAGAGCTGAGAGGAGGACTGGGTACGGAAGACATCCATTCGACGAAGAAGCGTCCTAGAGGAAAGTCATCGTCTTGGTCTTGAGTGTCCAAGTCGAGAGGAACCGTTGATTCACATGGAGGGCTTCCTTGAAGTTCTTGTAAAGGATCTTGTAAGAAGCCTTGAGCTGGTTGCGGGTTCCTGTAGACTGTTGGACTACAGGGTGAGGGATCTTTCCTTGTAGGTGTGACACTGTCGCATGCGTCACATTGTCCTTTTGTTCTCTAAGCTGGTTGGAGAAGTGCTGGTACTGGCGACATACCGGATGGACAGTGAGTGCACGGGTTAGTTGCCATTGGGATATTCCAATGACAAATGGCTGTTCGTGACATGCAATGAGCAGAGGCGACAGAGGTGTCACTAGAGGAATGCTTATGCAGTGCCGTAAAAGGGAGTGCGGATGGCAAGAAAACGACGATGGTCGTTAGGCCAGGAAGAGGAGTCTGTAGATGAAAATGGTGTTAGTGGAGGACGCTGCCACACCGTCGCTCAACAGGAGGCACTGCCACTTGCTTGTTCCTACAGTCCGGATGCAAGTGCTGAATGTGTTAGCTTGGGGTCTGTGGGCCGCAATGTTTAGAAGGAGATTGAACAGGAGCGTCACGAGGAAGACCAGCAGGGAGGCGGGTGGATGGTGCACTGCGGGTTGCTATTGTTGGTGTTGCTGAGGAAGCACTAGCGCAGAAGCCGGAGGTTGCAAGATTGCTGATAGAAGGCGACAAAGGAGGAGCACGAGGGGCGGTGAAAGTTTCTGAGTGGGACAAGTTTGGTGTGGGTGCGAAGCTCCGTGATATCTGACCGAGGAAGCGATGTTTGGCAGAGTGGGGACAGAGGTGAAAGCACGTGCACTGTAAACGTTTTCGGCGTGGGCGCAGGTCGACGCAAAGCGGGCGATGCGATTGGGCGGATCCTTGTGCCGAGCGGAGCGGAAGCGGATGATGACGGAGGAATGACGGATGATGGAGTAGGCGCAGGGGCAAAACCACGTGCATTGTGCAGTAGAGGAGTAGAATGCGGCATGGGAAAGGCAGGAGCCAACGCGCCGCAAGAAAGCTGCTTCTAGCGTGGGTGCAGGCTGCTACAAAGCGTGCAGCTAGCTTGTGCAATTCCTTGTGCTGCTCGCAGATACTGATGATTGCAAATGAAAAAAGAGCAAAGGCTGCTGATGATGACGGAGTGGGCGCATGTGAGAAACCACGTGCACTGAAGGAAGTTTCGGCTTGGGTGCAGGTTGTTGCGGAACAGGTGATGCGACCGGGCGGATCCTTGTGCCGAGCAGAAAGCGATGCGGAAGCGGAGGAGGCAGTTGATGAATGAGTGGGCACTGGGGCGGAACCTCGTACATTGCAGAACGCTGCTGATGAGGAAGAGGCGATACGAAGGCGGTGCAGACGATGATGATGCGGCGATGAGGAGCGGACAAAGATGAGTCAGGTGACTGATGAGGTTGAGGAGGAAGTGGAGAAGAGATCGATGAAGACTGATGGCGGTAGATGACGATGATGCGAGGAGAGATGAATGATGATGATGATGAAGGCGAAGATTGTGGTGAGTGGAGAATTGGAGGATGATGCGGCAGAGAGGCAGTGCGAGACAACCACTTCCTCTGCTTTCAGGAGAGTGACGGCTTGTTCTCCAGTTGGCCCTTTGTTGGGCAGGAAGACTGGTGGTGTCTGATATCCTGGCAGCTGGAGGAAGTTGGTTTGCAGGAAAGTAAGTCAGGTAGCGAGTAGAGGCACTGGTCCGCTCATGTCAGGAGAGTGATGGCTTGTTCCCCAGTTGGCTCGGAAGTGGGAGCAGGAAGACTGGTGGTTTCCAATGTCGTGATAGCGGGAGGTACACAGTTGCATCTTATGAGGCGGTGCGAGATTGCGGCGTGAGGCAATGGATGTGAGGGAGCTGTTGTGGATGACAAGAATGGAGTAGATGAGGCTGACGAGGAACAGGAAAAGGGCAGGGTTTCTTGCAAGGTAGACAATATGAGAGGCAGCGGGTGACGAGTGGCAAGAAGCTTCTAAGAAGTTGACGGTAGGCAGCGGCTCGGGAACTGCCGGGAGCTGTTGTTGACGACAGGTCACCAATTGTTGGCCACGGGCACGGAATGGGCGGAGGGGTTTCTTAGAATGACGAGGCGTAGCTTCACCGCGAGGAGTTCTTCAAGCGGTGCTGTTGATGTCAGCTGCTGATCAAGCTAGGGCACAACTAGGGTGCAACTAGGGTGCAACTAAGGCTCAACTAGGGCGCAAATAGGGCACAAGTAGGACGCAACTAGGGCGCAAGTATGGTACAACTCGGGCGTAGCTAGTGCCCAACTGAGGCGCAACTAGGGCGCAACTAGGGCGTAACTAGCACGCAACTAGGGTGCAAGTAGGGCGCAACTAGGGTGCAAGTAGGGCGCAAATAGGGTGCAACTAGAGCACAAATAGAGCGCAACCAGGGCGCAACTAGGGCGCAACTAGGACGCAACTAGGGCGCAACTATAGCACAACTAGGGCGCAACTAGGGTACAACAAGGGCGCAACGAGGGTTCAACTAGGGTACAACTGGGGCGTAGCTAGTCGCCAAATGAGGCGCAACTAGTGCGCAAGAAGGGTGCAAGTAGGGCGCAAGAAGGTTGCAACTTGTGCGTAACTAGGGCGCAACTAGACCGTAACCAAGGCGCAACTAGGGCGCAACTAGGACGCAACTAGGGCGCAACTAGGGCACAACTAGGGCGCAACTAGGGTACAACAAGGGCGCTACGAGGGTTCAACTAGGGTACAACTGGGGCGTAGCTAGTCGCCAAGTGAGGCGCAACTAGTGCGCAAGAAGGGTGCAAGTAGGGCGCAAGAAGGTTGCAACTAGTGCGCAACCAGGGCGCAACTAGACCGTAACCAAGGCGCAACTAGGGCGCAACTAGGACGCAACTAGGGCGCAACTAGGGCACAACTAGGGCGCAACTAGGGTACAACAAGGGCGCAACGAGGGTTCAACTAGGGTACAACTGGGGCGTAGCTAGTCGCCAAATGAGGCGCAACTAGTGCGCAAGAAGGGTGCAAGTAGGGCGCAAGAAGGTTGCAACTTGTGCGCAACCAGGGCGCAACTAGACCGTAACCAAGGCGCAACTAGGGCGCAACTAGGACGCAAGTAGGGTGTAAGTAGGGCACAACTAGAGTACAACTAGGACGCAAGTAGGGCGCACGTAAGACGAAACTAGGACGCAACTAGGGCACAATTAGGGCGGCGCTAGTGCCCAACTGAGGCACAACTAGGGCGCAAATAGGGGGTCAATAAAGTGTAAGTAGGGTGCAATAATGGCGCAAGAAGGGTGCAACTAGGGCGCAAGTAGCGCACAACTAAGACGCAACTATGGTGCAAGTAGGGCGCAACTGGTGCGCAAATATGGTGCAAGTAGGGCGCAACTAGGGTACAACTAAGGTGCAACACGGGCGCAACTAGGGCGCAACTAACCGCAAATAGGGCGCCACTAGGGCGCAACTAGGGTGCAACTAGGGCGCAACTAGGGCGCAACTAGGGCGCAACTAGAGCGCAACTAGAGCACAACTAGGCCGCAATGAGGGCGCAACTAGGGCGTAATTAGGGCGCAACTGGGGGCAACTAGGGCGCAACTAGGGCGCAACTAGGGTGCAACAAGGGTGGAATTAGGACGCAACGAGGGCGCAACGAGGACGCAACTAAGGCGCAACTAGGGCGCAGCTAGGGTGCAACTAGGACGCAACTAGGGCGCAACTAGGGCGCGACTAGAGTGCAACTAGTATGCAAGTTGGGTGCAACTAGGGTGCAACTAAGGCGCAACTAGGGCGTAAGTAAGACACAACTAAGGGCACAACTATGGGACAACTAGGGCGTAGCTAGTGCCCAACTGAGGCGCAACTAGGGCGGAAGTAGGCGCCAATAGGGCCCAAGTAGGACGCAACTAGGGCGCAACTAGGGCGCAACTGGGACGCAACTAGGGCGCAACTATTGCGTAACTATGGTGCAACTAGGGTGCAAGTAGGGCGCAACTAGGGCGCAACTAGGGCGCTCGGGTGCAACTAGGGCGCAACTAGGGAGAATCTAGGGCGCAACTAGGGCGCAACTAGGACGCAACAAGGGCACAACTAGGGCGCAACTAGGGCGCAACTAGGGCGCACCTAGTGTGCAACTAGTGCGCAACTAGGGCGCAATTAGGTCGCAACTAGGACGCAACTAGGGCGCAATTAGGGCGCAACTGGGGGCAACTATGGTGCAACTAGGGCGCAACTAGCACGGAACTAGACGCAACTAGGGCGCAACTAGGGCGCAACTAGGGCGCAACTAGGGCGCAACTATGGCGCAACTAGGGCGCAACTAGGGCGCAACTAAGGCACAAGTAGGGCGCACATAGGGCACAAGTAGGACGCAACTAGGGCGCAAGTTGGGTACAACTAGGGCATAGCTAGTGCCCAACTGAGGCTCAACTAGGGCGCAACAAGGGCGCAACTAAGACGCAACTAGGGTGCAAGTAGGGCGCAACTAGGGAGCAAGTAGGGCACAAGTAGGGTACAACTAGGGTACAACTAAGGCGCAACAAGGGCGCAACTAGGGCGCAAATAGGGCGCAACTAGGGCGCATCTAGGGTGCAACTAGGGTACAACTAGGGCGCAACAAGGGCGCAACTAGGGCGCAACTAGGGCGCAAGTAGGGCACAAGTAGGGTACAACTAGGGTACAACTAAGGCGCAACAAGGGCGCAACTAGGGCGCAAATAGGGCGCAACTAGGGCGCATCTAGGGTGCAACTAGGGTACAACTAGAGCGCAACTAGGGCTCAACTAGGGTGCAACTAGGATGAAATTAGGGCGCAACTAAAACACAACTAGGGCGCAACTAGTGTGTAACAAGGGCGCAACGAGGGCGCAGCTATGGTGCAACGAGGGCGCAACGAGGGCGTAACTAGGGTGCAACTAGGGCGCAACTAGGGCGCAACTAGGGTGCAACTAGGGCGCAACTAGGGTGCAACTAAGGCACAACTAGAGCACAACTTGGGCACAACTAAGACGCAACTGGGTTGCAACTAGGGTGCAACTAGTGCGCAACTAGGGCGCAACCAGGGCGCAACTAGGGCGCAACTAGGGCGCAACCGGAGCGTAACTAGGGTGCAACTAGGGCGCAACTAGGGCACAACAAGGGCGCAACTAGGGCGCAACTAGGGTGCAACTAGTGTGCAAGTTGGACACAACTAAGGTGCAACTAAGGCGCAACTAGCGCGCAAGTAGGGCACAAGTAGGACGCAACTAGGGCGCAACTAGGGCATAACTAGGGCGTATCTAGTGCCCAACTAAGGCACAAGTAGGGCGCAAGAAGGATGCCAGTAAGGCGCAAATAGGGTGCAATAAGGGCGCAAAGAGGGTGCAACTAGAGCGTAACTAGGGCCCAACTAGTGCGCAACTAGGGCGTGACTAGGGAACGACAAGGACGCGACTAGGGCTCAACTAGGGCGTAACTAGGGCGCAACTAGGGCGCAACTAGGGCCCAACTAGTGCGCAACTAGGGCGTGACTAGGGAACGACAAGGACGCGACTAGGGCTCAACTAGGGCGTAACTAGGGCGCAACTAGGGCGCAACTAGGGCACAACTAGGGGGCAACTATGGTGCAACTAGGGCGTAACTAGGGTGCAACTAGGGCACAACTGGGGCAAAACTAGGGCGCAACTAGAGCGAAGCAAGGGTGCCACAAGGGCGCACGTAGGGCGCAAGTAGGGCGCAAGTAGGGCGCAAGTAGGGTGCAACTACGGCACAAGTGGGGCACAACTAGGGCGTAACAAGGGTGCAACTAAGGCGCAACTTGAGCGCAACGAGGGTGCAACGAGGGCGCAACGAGGGCGCAACAAGGGCGCAATGAGGGCCCAACAAGGGCGCAACTAGGGCGCAACTAGGGCCCAACCAGGACACAACTAGGGCGCAACTAGTGTGCAACTAGGGTGCAATCAGGGCGCAACTTGGGCGCAACTAGGGCGCAACTAAAGTGCAACTAAGGTGCAACTAGGGCGCAACTAGTGTGCAACTAGGGTGCAATCAGGGCGCAACTTGGGCGCAACTAGGGCGCAACTAAAGTGCAACTAAGGTGCAACTAGGGCGCAACTAATGCACAACTAGGGCGCAAGTAGCGCACAAGTAGGACGCAACTAGGGCGCAACTAGGGTACAACTAGGGCTCAATTAGGGCGCAACTAGGGCGCAAGTAGCGCTCAACTAGGACGCACCTAGGGCGCAACCAGCGCGCAACTAGGGCGCAAGTAGCGCACAAGTAGGACGCAACTAGGGCGCAACTAGGGTACAACTAGGGCTCAATTAGGGCGCAACTAGGGCGCAAGTAGCGCTCAACTAGGACGCACCTAGGGCGCAACCAGCGCGCAACTAGGGCGCAACTAGGGCGCAAGTAGGGCGCAATTAGGGCGCAACTTGGGACAACTAGGGTGCAACCAGGGCGTAACTAGGGTGCAACTAGGGTGCAACTAGGACGCAACGAGGGAGCAGTGAGGGTGTAACTGGGGTTTAATTAGGGCGCAACTAGGGTGCAACTAGGATGCTACTAGGGCACAACTAGGGCGCAACTAGGGTGTAACTAGTCTGCAAGTTGGGCGCAACTAGGGCGCAACTAAGGCGCAACTAGGGCGCAACTAGGGTGCAACTAGGATGCTACTAGGGCACAACTAGGGCGCAACTAGGGTGTAACTAGTCTGCAAGTTGGGCGCAACTAGGGCGCAACTAAGGCGCAACTAGGGCGTCAGTAAGACACAACCAAGGGTGAACCTATGAGACAGCTAGGGCGTAGCTAGTGCCCAAGTGAGGCGCAACGGAAGTAGGCGCCAGTAGGGCGCAACTAGGGGGCGACTAGGACGCCACTAGGGCGCAACTAGTGAGTAATTAGGATGCAACTAGGACGCATGTAGGGCGCAATTAGGGTGCAACTAGGGCGCAACTAGGGGGCGACTAGGACGCCACTAGGGCGCAACTAGTGAGTAATTAGGATGCAACTAGGACGCATGTAGGGCGCAATTAGGGTGCAACTAGGGCGCCTGGGTGCATGTAGGGCGCAACTAGGGGGAATATAGGGCGCAACTAGGGCGCGACTAGGACGCAACTAGGGCACAACTACGGCGCAACTACGGCGCAACTAGGGCGCACCTCGGGTGCAACTAGTGCGCAACTAGGGCGCAACTAGGGGGAATATAGGGCGCAACTAGGGCGCGACTAGGACGCAACTAGGGCACAACTACGGCGCAACTACGGCGCAACTAGGGCGCACCTCGGGTGCAACTAGTGCGCAACTAGGGCGCAACTAGGGCGCGACTAGGGCATGAGTAGGGTGCGACTTGGGCGCAAGTAGGGAGCAACTAGGGCACAACTAGGGCACAACTAGGGCGCAACTAGGGCGCAATTAGGGCACAACTAGGGGCAACTAGGGCGCAACTAGGGCACAACTAGGTTGCAACTAGGGCACAACTAGGATGCAACTAGGGTGCAACAAAGGCGTAACAAGGGCGCAAATAGGGCACAAGTAGGACGCAACTAGGGCGCAAGTAGGATACAACTAGGGCGTAGCTAGTGCCTGACTGAGGCGCAATTTTGGCACGGCTAGGGCGCAACTAGGGCGCAACTAAGACGCAACTAGGGTGCAAGTAAGGCGCAACTAGGGCGCAAGTAGGGCGCAAGTAGTGTACAACTAGAGCACAACTAGAGCGCAACTAGGGCGCAACTAGAGCGTAACTAGGGCGCAACTAGTGTGTAACAAGGATGCAACAAGGGCGCAACTAGGGCACAAATATGGTACACGTAGGACACAACTCGGGTGCAACTAGGGAACAACTAGGGCATAGCTAGATCCCAACTGAGGTGGAACTAGGGCGCAAGTACAGTGCAAGTAGGGCGCACGTAGGTAGCAACTTGTGGGCAACCAGGGCGCAACTAGGGCGCAACCAGGGCGCAACTAGGGCGCATCTAGGGTGCAACTATAGTGCCAGTAGGGCACAACTAGGGTGCAACTAGGGCACAAGTAGGGCGCAAGTAAGACGCAACTAGGGTGCAACTAGGGCACAATTAGCGCATAGCTAGTGCCCAACTGAGGCGCAACAAGGGCGCAAATTGGGCGCCAATAGGGTGTAAGTAGGGTGCAACAAGGGCACAAGAAGGGTGCAACTCTGGTGCAACTAGGGCACAACAAAGACGCAGCTAGGGTGCAGGTAGGGCGCAACTAGGGCGCAAGTATGGCATAAGTAGGGCGCAACTAGGGTACAACTAAGGCGCAACAAGGACGCAACTAGGGCGCAACTAGGTCCAACTAGGGCAGACCTAGGGCAGAACTAGGGCGCAACTAGGACGCAACTAGGGCGCAACTAGGGCGCAACTAGGGCGCAACTAGGGCGCAACTATGGCGCAACTAGGGCGCTACTAGGGCGCAACTAGAGCGCAGCGAGGGCGCAACTAGGGCGCAACTAGGGCGCAATTAGGGCGCAACGGGGGACAACTAGGGCGTAACTAGGGCGCAACTAGGGCGTAACTAGGGTGCAACTAGGGCGCAACGAGGGTGCAATGAGGGCGCAGCTAGGGCGCAACAAGGGCGCAACTAGGGTGCAACTAGGGCACCACTAGGGTGCAACTAGGGCGCAACGAGGGTGCAATGAGGGCGCAGCTAGGGCGCAACAAGGGCGCAACTAGGGTGCAACTAGGGCACCACTAGGGTGCAACTAGGGGGCGACTAGGGTGTAACTAGTCTGCAAGTTGGGCACAACTGGGGCGCAACTAAGGCGCAACTAGGGCGTAAGTAAGACGCAACTAAGGGCGTAAGTAAAACGCAACTAAGGGCGCAACTATGGGACAACAAGGGTGTAGCTAGTGCCCAACTGAGGCGCAGCTAGGGCGCAAGAAGGCGCCAGTAGGGCGCAAGTAGGGCGTAACTAAGGCGCAACTAGGGCGCAATTAGGACGCAACTAGGGTGCAACTAGTGCGTAACTATGCTGCAACTAGGGTGCAAGTACAGCGCCATTAGGGTGCAGCTAGGGCGCCCGGGTGCACCTAGGGCAGAACTAGGGAGAAACTAGGGCGCAACTAGGGCGCAACTAGAACGCAACTAGGGCACAACTAGGGCGCACCTAGGGTGCAACTAGTGCGCATCTAGGGCGGAACTAGGGCGCGACTAGGGAGCGACTAGGGCGTGACTTGGACGCTACTAGGGCGCAACTAGGGCACAACTAGGGCGCAACTAGGGCGCAACTAGGGCGCAATTAGGGCGCAACTGGGGGCAACTAGGGCGCATCTAGGGTTCAACTAGGTTTCAGCTAGGGCACAACTAGGGTGCAATTAGGGTGCAACTAAGGCGCAACTAGGACGCAAATAGGGCCCAAGTAGGACGCAACTAAGGCGCAAGTATGGTACAACTAGGGCGTAGCTAGTGCTCAACTGAGGCGCAACTAGGGCGCAACTAGGGCGCAACTAACACGCAAATAGGGTGCAAGTAGGGCGCAACTAGGGTGCAAGTAGGGCGCAAGTAGGGTGCAACTAGGGTACAACTAGAGCGCAACTAGGGCACAACTAGGGCGCAACTAGGACGCAACTAGGGTGCAACTATAGCACAACTAGGGGGCAACTAGGGTGCAACAAGGGCGCAACGAGGGTGCAACTAGGGTCCAACTAAGGCATAGCTAGTCGCCAAATGAGGCGCAACTAGGGCGCAAGAAGGGTGCAAGTAGGGCGCAAGTATGTTGCAACTTGTGCGCAACCAGGGCGCAACTAGACCGTAACCAGGGCGCAACTAGGGCGCAACTAGGGCGCAACTAGGGTGTAAGTAGGGCGTAACTAGAGTACAACTAGGACGCAAGTAGGGCGCAAGTAAGACGCAACTATGGCGCAACTAGGGCACAATTAGGGCGGCGCTAGTGCCCAACTGAGGCGCAATTAGGGCGCAAATAGGGCGCCAATAAAGTGTAAGTAGGGTGCAATAATTGCGCAAGAAGGGTGCAACTAGGGCGCAACTAGGGCACAACTAAGACGCAACTATGGTGCAAGTAGGGCGCAACTAGGGCGCAACTAGGGTACAACTGAGGTGCAACACGGGCGCAACTAGGACGCAACTAGGGCGCCACTAGGGCACCACTAGGGCGCAACTAGGGTGCAACTAGGGCGCAAGTAGGGCGCAACTAGGGCACAACTGGGGCGCAACTAGGGCGCAACTAGGGCGCAACTAGAGCACAACTAGGCCGCAATGATGGCGCAACTAGGGCGTAAATAGGGTGCAACTGGGGGCAACTAGGGCGCAACTAGGGTACAACTAGGGCGCAACTAGGGTGCAACTAGGGCGCAAGGAGGGCGCAACGAGGGCACAACTAGGGCGTAACTAGGGCGCAGCTAGGGTGCAACTAAGATGCAACTAGGGCGCAAGTAGGGTGCGACTAGGGTGCAACTAGTTTGCAAGTTGGGTGCAACTAGGGCGCAACTAAGGCGCAACTAGGGCGTAAGTTTGACGCAACTAAGGGCGCAACTATGGGACAAGTAGGGCGTAGCTAGTGCCCAACTGAGGCGCAACTAGGGCGCAAGTAGGCGCCAATAGGGCCCAAGTAGGGCGCAACTAGGGCGCAACTAGGGCGCAACTAGGACGCAACTAGGGTGCGTAACTATGGTGCAACTAGGGTGCAAGTAGGGCGCAACTAGGGTGCAACTAGGGCGCCTGGGTGCAACTAGGATGCAACTAGGGGGAAACTAGGGTGCAACTAGGGCGCGACTAGGACACAACTAGGAAAGAACTAGGGAGCAACTAGGGCGCAACTAGGGCGCACCTAGTGTGCAGCTAGTGCGCAACTAGGGCGCAACTAGGGTGCAACTAGGGCGCGACTAGGACACAACTAGGAAAGAACTAGGGAGCAACTAGGGCGCAACTAGGGCGCACCTAGTGTGCAGCTAGTGCGCAACTAGGGCGCAACTAGGGCGCGACTTGGGCGTGACTAGGGCACGACTTGGGTGCAACTAGGGCGCAATTAGGGTGCAACTAGGACGTAACTAGGGCGCAATGAGGGCGCAACTAGGGCGCGACTTGGGCGTGACTAGGGCACGACTTGGGTGCAACTAGGGCGCAATTAGGGTGCAACTAGGACGTAACTAGGGCGCAATGAGGGCGCAACTGGGGGCAACTAGGATGCAACTAGGGCGCAACTAGCACGGAACTAGGGCGCAACTATGACGCAACTAGGACGCAACTAGGGCGCAACTAGGGGGCAACTAGGGCGCAACTATGGTGCAACTAGGGTGTAATTAGGGCGCATCTAAGGCGCGAGTAGGGCGGAAATAGGGCACAAGTAGGATGCAACTAGGGCGCAAGTAGGGTACAACTAGGGCGTAGCTAGTGCCCAACAGAGGCTCAACTAGGGCGCAACAAGGGCGCAACTAAGACGCAACTAGGGTGCAAGTAGAGTGCAACTAGGGCGCAAGTAGGACACAAGTAGGGTGCAACTAGGGCACAACTAAGGCGCAACAAGGGCGCAACTAGGGCGCAACTAGAGCGCAACTAGGGCGCAACTAGGGTGCCACTAGGGTGCAACTAGAGCGCAAATAGAACGCAACTAGGGCACAACTAAGGCGCAACAAGGGCGCAACTAGGGCGCAACTAGAGCGCAACTAGGGCGCAACTAGGGTGCCACTAGGGTGCAACTAGAGCGCAAATAGAACGCAACTAGGGCACAGCTAGGATGAAATTAGGGCACAACTAAAACACAACTAGGGCGCAACTAGGGCGTAACAAGGGCACAATAAGGGCGCAGCTAGGGTGCAATGAGGGCGTAATGAGGGCGTAACTAGGGCGCAACTAGGGCGCAACTAGGGTGCAACTAGGGTGCAACTTCGGCGCAACTAGAGCACAACTTGGGCACAACTAGGACGCAACTAGGGCGCAACTAGGGTGCAATGAGGGCGTAATGAGGGCGTAACTAGGGCGCAACTAGGGCGCAACTAGGGTGCAACTAGGGTGCAACTTCGGCGCAACTAGAGCACAACTTGGGCACAACTAGGACGCAACTGGGTTGCAACTAGGGCGCAACTAGGGCGCAACTAGAGCGCAACTAGGGCGGAACTAGGGCGCATCCGGGGCGTAACTAGGGCGCAACTAGGGCGCAACTAAGGCACAACGAGGGCGCAACTAGGGCGCAACTAGGGTGCAACTAGTGTTCAAGTTGGGCGCAACTAGGGCGCAACTAAGGCACAACGAGGGCGCAACTAGGGCGCAACTAGGGTGCAACTAGTGTTCAAGTTGGGCGCAACTAAGGTGCAACTAAGGCGCAACTAGCGCGCAAGTAGGGCACAAGTAGGACGCAACTAGGGCGCATCTATGGCATAACTAGGGCGTATCTAGTGCCCAACTAAGGCACAACTAGGGCGCAAGAAGGGAGCCAGTAGCGCGCAAATAGGGTGCAATAAGGGCGGAAATAGGGTGTAACTAGAGCGGAACTAGGGCGCAACTAGGGCGCAACTAGGGCGTGACTAGGGAACGACTAGTGCGCGACTAGGGCGCAACTAGGGCGCAAGAAGGGAGCCAGTAGCGCGCAAATAGGGTGCAATAAGGGCGGAAATAGGGTGTAACTAGAGCGGAACTAGGGCGCAACTAGGGCGCAACTAGGGCGTGACTAGGGAACGACTAGTGCGCGACTAGGGCGCAACTAGGGCGTAACTATGGCGCAACTAGGGCGCAACTAGGGCGGAACTAGGGCGCAACTAGGGTTCAACTAGGGTGAAACTAGGGTGTAACTAAGGCACAACTAGGGCGCAACTAGGGCGTAACTATGGCGCAACTAGGGCGCAACTAGGGCGGAACTAGGGCGCAACTAGGGTTCAACTAGGGTGAAACTAGGGTGTAACTAAGGCACAACTAGGGCAAAACTAGGGCGCAACTAGGGTCCAGCAAGGGTGCCACTAGGGCGCAGGTAGGGCGCAAGTAGGGCGCAAGTAGGGCGCAACTACGGCACAAGCGGGGCACAAACAGGGCGTAACAAGGGTGCAACTAAGGCGCAACTTGAGCGCAACGAGGGCACAACGAGGGCGTAACGAGGGCGCAACAAGGGCGCAATGGTGGCCCAACAAGGGCGCAACTAGGGCGCAACTAGGGCGCAACTAGGGTCCAACTAGGACACAACTAGGGCACAACTAGTGTGCAACTAGGGCGCAACTAGGGTGCAACTTGGGCGCAACGAGGGCGCAACTAAGGTGCAACTAAGTTCAACTAGGGTGCAACTAATGCGCAACTAGGGCGCAAGTAGCGCACAAGTAGGAAACATCTAGGGCGCAACTAGGGTACAACTAATACGTAGCTAGTGCCCAACTGAGGCGCAACTAGGGCGAGAGTATGACGCAACTAGGGCGCTACTAGGGAGCAACTAGGGCGCATCTAGGGTGCAACTAGGGTGCAACTAGGGCGCAACTAGGGTGCAACTAGGGTGCAAGTAGGGTGCAACTAGGGCGCAACTAGGGCGCATCTAGGGTGCAACTAGGGTGCAACTAGGGCGCAACTAGGGTGCAACTAGGGTGCAAGTAGGGTGCAACTAGGGCGCAACTAGGGCACATCTAGGGTGCAACTAGGGCGCAACTAGGGCGCAACTAGGGCGCAACTAGGACGCAACTAGGGCACAACTAGGGCGCAACTAGGGCGCAACTAGGGTGCAACTGGGGAGCAACTAGGGCGTAGCTAGGGCGCAACTAGGGCGCGACTAGGGCGCGACCAGGGCGCCACCAGGGCGCGACTAGGGCGCAACTTGGGCGCAACTAGGGTGCAACTAGGGCGCAACTAAGGCGCAACTAGGGCGCAACTAGGGCGCGACTAGGGCGCGACCAGGGCGCCACCAGGGCGCGACTAGGGCGCAACTTGGGCGCAACTAGGGTGCAACTAGGGCGCAACTAAGGCGCAACTAGGGCGCAACTAGGGCGCAATTAGGACGCACCTGGGGGCAACTAGGGCGTAGCTAGTGCCAAACTGAGGCACAAATAGGGTGCAAGTAGGGCGCCAGTAGGGTGCATGTTTGGTGCAATAAGGGCGCAAGAAGGGCGCAACTAGGGTGCAACTAGGGCGCATCTAGGAAGCACCCAGGGCACAAGTAGGGCACAACCAGGGCACAACTAGGGTGCAAGTAGGGCGCACGTAGGGCGCAAGTAGGGCGCAACTAGGGCGCAACTAGGGCACAACTAGGGTGCAACTAGGGCGCAACTAGGGTGCAACTAGTGTGCAATTTGGGCACAACTAGGGCGCAACTAAGGCGCAGCTAGGGCACAAGCAGGGCGCAACTAGGGCGGAACTAGGGCACAACTAGGACGCAACTAGGGCGCATTTAGGGCGCAAGTAGGGTGCAACTAGGGTGCATTTAGAGCGCAAGTATGGCACAACTAGGGCGCAACTAGGGCGCAACTAGGGTGTAACTAGTGCGCAAGTTGGGCGCAACCAATGCGCTACAAAGGCACAACTAGTGCGCAATTGGGGCATAAGTAGGACGCATCTAGCGCGCAATTATGGCACAACTAGGGCGTAGCTAGTGCCCAACTAAGGCACAACTAGGGTGTAAGTAGGGTGCGTGTAGGGCGCAAGTATGGTGCAAAAAGGGCGCAAATAGGGTGCAACTAGGGTGCAACCAGGGTGCAACTAGGGCGCAACTAGGGCGCAACTAGGGCACAACTATGGCGCAACTAGGGCGCAACTAGGGCGCAACTAGGGCGTAACTAGGGCGGAACTAGGGTGCAACTAGGGTGCAACTAGGCCGCATCTAGGGCGCAACAAAGGCGCAACTAGGGTATAACTAGGGCGCAACTAAGGCACAACTAGGGCGCAAGTGGGGCACAAGTAGGAGGAACTAGGGCGCAATTAGGGTACAACTAGGGTGTAGCTAGTGCCCAACTGCGGCGCAACTAGGGCGCAAGTAGGGCGCAAGCAGAGCACAACTAGGGTACAACTAGGGCGCAACTAGGGTGCAACAAGTGCGCAGCTAGGGCGCAGCTAGGGTGCAACTAGGGCGCCACTAGGGTGCAACTAGGGCGCAACTAGGGCGCAACTAGGGCGCGACTAGGGCGCAACTAGGACGCAAGTAGGGCACAAGAAAGACGCAACTAGAGCGCAACTAGGGCACAATTAGGGCATAGTTAGTGTCAAACTAAGGCGCAACTAGGGTGCAAGTAGGACATCAGTAGGGCGTAAACATGGTGCAATAAGGGTGCAAGAAGGGTGCAACTATGGTGCAACTAGGGCGCAACTAGGACGCGACTAGGGCGCAACTAGGGCGCAACTACGGCGCAAATAGGGCGCAAGTAGGGTGCAAATAGGGTGCAAGTATGGCACAACTAAGGCGCAACTAGGGCGCAACTAGGTTGCAACTAGGGCGCAACTAGGGCGCAACTAGGGCGCGATTAGGACGCAACTAGGGCGCAACTAGGGCGCGACAAGGGCGCAACGAGGGCGCAACTAGGGTGCAACTAGGGTGCAACTAGGGCGCAACTAGGGCGCGATTAGGACGCAACTAGGGCGCAACTAGGGCGCGACAAGGGCGCAACGAGGGCGCAACTAGGGTGCAACTAGGGTGCAAC
Organism: Penium margaritaceum; assembly: GCA_023375785.1. Taxonomy (NCBI): domain Eukaryota; kingdom Viridiplantae; phylum Streptophyta; class Zygnematophyceae; order Desmidiales; family Peniaceae; genus Penium; species Penium margaritaceum. The sequence goes on from SZWC01004058.1 coordinate 129,162, forward strand.
TAGGGCGCAACTAGGGCGTGACTAGGGTGCGACCTGGGCGCAACTAGGGCGCAACTAGGGGGCAACCAGGAAGCAACCAGGGCGCAACTACGGCGCAACTAGGGTCCAACTAGGGCGCAACCGGGACGCAACCAGGGCGCCACTAGGGCGCAACTAGGGCGCAACTAGGGGGCAACCAGGAAGCAACCAGGGCGCAACTACGGCGCAACTAGGGTCCAACTAGGGCGCAACCGGGACGCAACCAGGGCGCCACTAGGGCGCAACTAGGGCAAAACTAGGGCGTAGCTACGGCGCAACTAGGGTGCAACTAGGGTGCAACCGGGGCGCAACCAGGGCGCAACTAGGGCGCAACTAGGGCACAACTAGGGCGCAACTAGGGCCCAACTAGGGTATAACCAGTTTGCAATTTGGGCACAACTAAGGCACAACTAAGGCGCAACTAGCACGCAAGTAGGGCACAAGTAGGTCGCAACTAGGGCGCAACTAGGGCACAACTAGGGCACAGCTAGTGCCTAACTAAGGCACAACTAGGGCGCAAGTAGGGTGCCACTAGGGCACAAGAAGGGTGCAACAAGGGCGCAAACATGGTGCAACTAAGGCGCAACTACGGCGCAACTACGGCGCGACTAGGGCGCGACTATGGCGCAACTAGGGCGCAATTAGGGCGCAACTAAGGTGCAACTAGGGCGCAACTAGGGCACAACTAGGGCACAGCTAGTGCCTAACTAAGGCACAACTAGGGCGCAAGTAGGGTGCCACTAGGGCACAAGAAGGGTGCAACAAGGGCGCAAACAGGGTGCAACTAAGGCGCAACTACGACGCAACTACGGCGCGACTAGGGCGCGACTATGGCGCAACTAGGGCGCAATTAGGGCGCAACTAAGGTGCAACTAGGGCGCAACTAGGGCGCAACTAGGCCACAACTAGGGCGCAACTAGGGCGCAACTACGGCGCGACTAGGGCGCGACTATGGCGCAACTAGGGCGCAATTAGGGCGCAACTAAGGTGCAACTAGGGCGCAACTAGGGCGCAACTAGGCCACAACTAGGGCGCAACTAGGGCGCAACTACGGCGCAACAAGGACGCAACTAGGGCAAAACTAGGGTGCAACTAGGACGCAAGTAGGGCGCAAGTAGGGCGCAAGTAGGCCCGGCCTACCTTTGTGTGACCTGGCTTTGGTTTATGTGACCGGGCTTTGGTTTCTGTGACCCAGCTTTGGTTTCTCTGACCCGGCTTTGGTTTCTGTGACCCGGCTTTGGTTTCTGTGACCCAGCTTTGGTTCCTCTGACCCGGCTTTCGTTTCTGTGGCCCATCTTTGGTGTCTGTGATCCGGTTTTGGTTTATCCAGCTTTGGTTTATTTGACCCAGCTGTGGTTTTTGTGACCCATGTTTTGTTTCTATGAAGTTTTTTGTTTCTGTGACCCGGCTTTGGTCTATATGAGCCGGCTTTGGTTTCTGTGACCTGGCTTTTGCTACTCTGATCCGGCTTTGGTTTATGTGATCCGGCATTGGTTTGTGTGACCCGGCTTTGGTTTTTGTGACCCGGCTTTGATTTCTGGGACCCAGCTTTGGTTTTTGTGACATGGCTTTGGTTTTTGTGACCCGGCTTTCCTTTGTGTGACCCGGCTTTGGTTTTTGTGACCCGGCTTTGATTTCTGGGACCCAGCTTTGGTTTTTGTGACATGGCTTTGGTTTTTGTGACCCGGCTTTCCTTTGTGTGACCCGGCTTTGGCTTATGTGTCCCGGGTTTGTGTGACCCGGCTTTGGTTTCTGCGACCCAGCATTGGTTTCTGTGACCCGGCTTTAGTTTCTGTGACCCGGCTTTAGTTTATGTGATCCGGCTTTGATTTCAGTGACCCGGCTTTGGTTTGTGTGACCCGGCTTTGGTTTCTGCGACCCAGCATTGGTTTCTGTGACCCGGCTTTAGTTTCTGTGACCCGGCTTTAGTTTATGTGATCCGGCTTTGATTTCAGTGACCCGGCTTTTGTTTCTGGGACACCGCTTTGGTTTCTGTCACCCGGCTTTGGATTCTCTGACCCGGCTTTCGTTTCTGTGGCCCATCTTTGGTTTCTGTGATCTGGGTTTGGTTTATCCAGCTTTGGTTTCTTTGACCCGGCTTTGGTTTTTGTGACCCATCTTTGGTTTTTATGAAGTCTTTTGTTTCTGTGACCCGGCGTTGGTTTCTGTGACCTGGCTTTGGGTACTGTGACCCGGCTTTGGTTTCTGTGATCCGGCGTTGGTTCTGTGGCCCGGCTTTGGTTTTCGTGACCCGCCTTTGGTTTCTGGGACCCGTCTTTGGTTTCTTTGACTTGCCTTTGGTTTTTGTGACCAGGCTTTTGTTTGTGTGACCCGGCTTTGGCTTATGGGACCCGGCTTTGTGTGACCCGGCTTTGGTTTCAGTGACCCAACATGGGTTTCTGTGACCCGGCTTTGGTTTCTGTGACCCGGCTTTAGTTTCTGTCATCCGGCTTCGGTTTCAGTGACCCGGCTTCCGTTTCTGTGACCCGGCTTCCGTTTCTGTGACCCGGCTTCCGTTTCTGTGACCCGGCTTCCGTTTCTGTGACCCGGCTTCCGTTTCTGTGACCCGGCTTCCGTTTCTGTGACCCGGCTTTGGTTTATGTGACCCGACTTTGGTTTCTGTGACCCGGTTTTCGTTTCTGTGACAGGCTTAGGTTTCTGTGACCCGGCTTTGGTTTATGTGACCGGGCTTTGGTACGTGTGACCCGGCTTTGGTTTCTGTGACCCGGCGTTGGTTTCTGTGACCCGGCTTTGGTTTCTGTGACCCGGCTTTGGTTTCTGTGACCCGGCGTTGGTTTTTGTGACCCGGCTTGGTTTATGTGGCCCGACTTTTGTTTTCTGACCTGGCTTTGGTTGTTGTAACCCGGCTTTGGTTTCTGTTACCCGGCTTTGGTTTCTCTGACCCGGCTTTGGTTTATGTGACCCGGCTTTGGTTTTTGTGACCCGGCTTTGGTTTGTGTGACCCGGCTTTGGTTTATCTCACCCAGTTTTGGTTTCTTTGGCCCAGCTTTGGTTTCTGTGTACCAGCTTTCGTTTGCCGAATTTTGTTTCTTTGAGCTGGCTTTGGTTTCTTTGACCCGTCTTTGGTTTCTATGACCCGGCTTTCATTTCTGTGATCCAGCTTTGGTTTCAAGTACCCGGCTTTGGTTTCTGTGACCCGGCTTTGTTTTCTGTTACCCGGGTTTGGTTTCTGTGACCCGGCTTTGCGTTCTGCCACGCGGCGTTGGTTTCTGTTACCTGGTTTTGGTTTTTGTGACCCGGCTTTGGTTCATGCGACCGTTTTTGGTTCATGTGACCCGGCTTTGGTTTCTGTGACCCGTCTTTGGTTTCTGTGACCCGGCTTTGTCTTGTGTGACCCGGCTTTTTGTGACTCGGCTATGGTTCTGTGACCCGGCTTTGGTTTCTGTGACCCGGCTTTGGTTTCTGTGACCCGGCTTTGGTTTCTGTG
>SZWC01004058.1:133195-148735 GCA_023375785.1 Penium margaritaceum
GTGATCCGGCTTTGGATTCTGTGACCCGGCTTTGGTTTCTGTGACCTGACTTTGGTTTCTATGACCGGGCTTTGGTTTCTGTGCTCCGGCTTTGGTTTGTTGACCCGGCTTTGGTTTTGTGACCCGGCTTTGGTTTCTGTGATCTGGCTTTGGTTTCCGTGACCCGGCTTTGGTTTCCGTGTCCCGGCTTTGGTTTCTGTGACCTGTCTTTGGTTTCTGTGGCACGGCTTTGGTTTATGTGACCCGGCTTTGGTTTCTGTGACTTGGCTTTGGTTTCTGTGACCCGATTTTGGTTTCTGTGACCCGGCTTTGGTTTCTGTGAACCGGCTTTGGTTTTTGTGACCCGGCTTTCATTTCTCCCACCTGGCTTTGGTTTTTGTGACCCGGCTTTGGTTTGTGTGACCCAGCTTTGCCTTCTGTGACCCGGCTTTGTTTTCTGTGACTCGACTTTGGTTTCTGTGACCCGACTTTGGTTGCTGTGACCCGGCTTTGGTTTCTGTGACCCGGCTTTTGTTTCTGTGACCCTGCTTTGGTTTCTGTGACATGGCTTTGATTTCTGTGACCCGGCTCTGGTTTCTTTGACCCGGCTTACGTTTCTGTGGCCCAGCTTTGGTTCATGTGATCCGGCTTTGGTTTATCTAGCTTTGGTTTCTTTGACCCGGCTTTGGTTTCTGTGACCCGTTTGGTTTCTATGACCCGGCTTTCGTTTCTGTGACCCGGCTTTGCTTTCTATGACCCAGCTTTGGTTTCTATGACCCGGCTTTGGTTTCTGTGACCCAGCGTTGATTTGGGTGACCAGGCTTTGGTTTATGTGACCCTGCTTTGGTTTCTGTGACCCGGCTTTGGCTTCTGTGCCCTGGCTTTGTGTGACCCGGCTTTGGTTTCTGTGACCCAGCTTTGGTTTCTGTGACCCGACTTTGGTTTCTGTGACCCAACTTCGGTTTCTGTGATCCGGATTTGCTTTCTGTGACCCAGCTTTCGTTTCTGTGACCCGGCTTTGGTTTCTGTGACCGAGTTTTGGTTTCTGTGAGCGGACTTTGGTTTTTGTGATCTGGTTTTGGTTTCTGTGACCCGTCTTTGATGTGAATGACCCGACTTTGCTTTCTGTGATCCGGCTTTGGTTTCTGTGTCCCAGCTTGGTTTATGTGACCCGGCTTTGGTTTATGTGACCCGACTTTGGTTTATGTGACCCAGCTTTGGTTTCTGTGACCGGCTTAGGTTTCTGTGACCCGGCTTTGGTTTCTGTGACCGGGCTTTTGTTTTTGTGACCCGGCTTTGGTTTCTGTGACCCTGCTTTGGTTTCTGTGACCCGGCTTTGGTTTCTGTGACCCAGCTTTGGTTTCTATGACCCGGCTTTGGTTTCTGTGACCCTGCTTTGGTTTCTGTGACCCAGCTTTGGTTTCTGTGACCTGATTTTGGTTTTGTGACCCGGCTTTGGTTCTTGTGACCCGGTTTGGTTTCTGTGACCCGGCTTTGGCGTCTCTGACCCGGCTTTGGTTTCTGTGACCCGGCTTTGGTTCTTGTGATCCGGCTTTGGTTTCTGTAACCCGGCTTTGGTTTATCTCATCCGGCTTTGGTTTCTTTGGTCCAGCTTTGGTTTACCTAGCTTTGGTTTCTTTGACTCGGCTTTGGTTTTTGTGATCCGGCTTTGGTTTCTGTAACCCGGCTTTGGTTTATCTCATCCGGCTTTGGTTTCTTTGGTCCAGCTTTGGTTTACCTAGCTTTGGTTTCTTTGACTCGGCTTTGGTTTCTGTGACCTGTCTTTGGTTTCTATGACCCGGCTTTCGTTTGTATGACCCGGCTTTGGTTTATGTGACCCGGCTTTGGTTTCTGTGACCCGGCTTTGGATTCTGTGACCCGACTCTGGTTTCCGTGATCCGGCATTGCTTTTTGCGACTCGGCGTTTGTTTCTGTGACCCGGCTTTGGTTTTTATAACCCGGCTTTGGGTTACGGGACCGTTTCTGGTTCGTGTGACCCGGCTTTGGTTTCTGTGACCCGGCTTTGGTTTATGTGACCTGGCTTTGGCTTCTGTGACCCGGCTTTGGGTTCTGTGGCATAGCTCTGGTTCCTGTGACCCAGCTTTGGTTACTGTGACCCGGCTTTGGTTTATGTGACCTGGCTTTGGCTTCTGTGACCCGGCTTTGGGTTCTGTGGCATAGCTCTGGTTCCTGTGACCCAGCTTTGGTTACTGTGACCCGGCTTTGATTTCTGTGATCCGGTTTTGGTTTCTGTGACCCGGCGTTGGTTTCTGTGATCGGCTTTGGTTTCTGTGACCCGGCTTTGGTTTCTGTGACCCGGCATTGGTTTCTGTGACCCAGCTTTGGTTTGTGTGACCTGGCATTGGCTTGTGTAACCCGACTTTGGTTGTTGTGACCCCGCTTTGGTTTCTGTGACCCGGCTTTGGTTTCTGTGACCGGGCTTTGGTTTCCGTGACCTGGCTTTGGTTTTTGTGACCCACCTTTGGTTTCTGTGACCCGGCTTTGGTTTCTCTGACCCGGCTTTGGTTTCTATGACCCGGCTTTGGTTTCTCTGAGCCGGCTTTGGTTTATGTGACCTGGCTCTGGTTTCTGTGACCCACTTTGGTTTCTGTGACCAGGCTGTGGTTTTGTTGACCTGGCTTTTGTTTCTGTGCGCCGGCTTTGGTAACTATGACCCGGCTTGGTTTTTGTGACCTCGTTTTGGTTTCTGTGACATGGCTTTGGTTTCTGTGACCAGGCTGTGGTTTTGTTGACCTGGCTTTTGTTTCTGTGCGCCGGCTTTGGTAACTATGACCCGGCTTGGTTTTTGTGACCTCGTTTTGGTTTCTGTGACATGGCTTTGGTTTCTGTGTCCTCGCTTTGGTTCTGTGACCCGGGTTTTTGTGAGCCGGTTTTGGTTACTATGACCCGGCTTGGTCTCTAGTGCCAAGGTGTGGGGCTCTAGTGCAAAAGTGTGATGCTCTCGTGCCAAAGCTTGAAGCTCTAGTGTCAAGGTGTGAGTCTCTAGTGCCAAAGTAAGCGCTCAAAGTGTGACGCTCTAGTGCTAAAGTGTGACGCTCTATTTCCAAGGTGTGACGCTCTAGTGCCAAAGTGTGGAGCTATAGTGCAAAAGTGTGATACTCTAGTGCCAAAGTTTGAAGCTCTAGTGCCAAAGTCTTATCTCTAGTGCCAAAGGGTGACGCTCTAACGCCAAAGCATGATGCTCTAGTGCCAAAGTGTGATGCTATAGTCCCAAAGTATGACGCTCTTGTACGTAAGTGTGATACTCTAGTGCCAAAGTCTTATCTCTAGTGCCAAAGGGTGACGCTCTAACGCCAAAGCATGATGCTCTAGTGCCAAAGTGTGATGCTATAGTCCCAAAGTATGACGCTCTTGTACGTAAGTGTGATACTCTTGTGCCAAAGTGTGATGCTCTAGTGGCAAATTGTGAAGCTCTAGTACCAAGGTGTGAATCTTTAGCACCACAGTGTGTGATGCTCTCGTGCCAAAGTGTGACGCTCTAGTGCCAAAGTGTGATGCTCTAGTGGCAAATTGTGAAGCTCTAGTACCAAGGTGTGAATCTTTAGCACCACAGTGTGTGATGCTCTCGTGCCAAAGTGTGACGCTCTAGTGCCAAAGTGTGACACTCTAGTGCCAAAGTGTGGCGCTCTAGAGCAGAAGTGTGATGTTCTAGTGCCAAATTGTGATGCTCCAGTGCCAGAGTGTGACGCTCTAGTGCCAAAATGTGAAGCTTTAGAATCAAAGTTTTACGCTCTAGCGCCAATGTGTGACGCTCTAATGCCTAAGTGTGACGCTGTAGTGCCAAACTGTGATGCTCTACTGCCAAAGTGTGATGCTCTAGTGCCAAAGTGTGACGCTCTAGTGCCAAAGGGTGAAACTCTATTGCCAGTTTCTGAAGATCTAGTGCCATATTGTTAAGCTCTAGTGCTAAAGTGTGATGCTCCTGTGCTGAAGTGTGACGCTCTAGTGCCAAAGTGTGACGCTCTAGTGCCAAAGGGTGAAACTCTATTGCCAGTTTCTGAAGATCTAGTGCCATATTGTTAAGCTCTAGTGCTAAAGTGTGATGCTCCTGTGCTGAAGTGTGACGCTCTGGTGCCAAAGTGTGATGCTCTAATGCAAAAGTCTGAAGCTCTAGTTCTAAAGTGTGATGCCCTAGTGCCCTAGTGCCAAAGTGTGCCATAAAGGGCCAAAGTATGACGCTCTAGTGCCAAAGTGTGATGCTCTAATGCAAAAGTCTGAAGCTCTAGTTCTAAAGTGTGATGCCCTAGTGCCCTAGTGCCAAAGTGTGCCATAAAGGGCCAAAGTATGACGCTCTAGTGCCAAAGTGTGACGCTCTAGTGTTAAAGTGTGACATTCTAGTGCCAAATTGTAGAGCTCTAGTGCCCAAGTGTGACGCTCCAGTGCCAACGTGTGACGCTCTAGTGCCAACGTGTGACGCTCTAGTGCCAAAGTTTGACGCTATAGTGCCAAAGTGTCACGCTCTAGTGCCAAAACATGACGCTGTAGTGCGTGAGTGTGACGCTCTAGTGCCAAAGTGTAACGCTCTAGTGCTAAGGTGTGAAGCTCTAGTGCCAAAGTGTAACATTCTAGTGCCGCAGTGTGTGACGCTCTAAAGCCAGAGTGTGACGCTTTAGTGCCAAAGTGTGCGCTCAAAGTGTGACGCTTTAGTGCCAAAGTGTGACGCTCTAGTGCGGAATTGTGATACTCTAGTGCCAAAGTGTGATGCTCTAGTGCCAAAGTGTGACACTCTAGTGCCAAAATACGAAGATCAAGTATCAAAGTGTGACGCTCTAGTGCCAAAGTGTGACGCTCTAGTGCCAAAGTGTGATGCTTAAGTGCCAAAGTGTGACGCTATAGTGCCAAAGTGTGACGCTCTAGTGCCAAAGTGTGACGCTCTAGTACCAAAGTGTGACGCTCTAGTGCCAAAGTGTGATGCTCTAGTGCCAAAGGGTGAAGCTATAGTGCCAATTTGTGAAGCTCTCATGCCATATTGTGAAGCTCTAGTGCTAAAGTGTGACGCTCTTGTGCCAAAGTGTGACGCTTAGTGCCAGATTGTGGAGCTCTAGTGCCCAAGTGTGACGCTCCAGTACCTAAGTGTGATGCTCTATTGCCAAAGTGTGACGCTCTAGTGAAAAAGTGTGATGCTTTAGTGCCAAAGTTTGACGCTCTAGTGCCAAAGTGTCACGCTCTAGTGCCAAAGTATGATGCTGTAGTGCGTGAGTGTGACGCTCTAGTGCCAAAGTGTGACGCTCTAGTGACAAAGTGTGATGCTCTAGTGCCAAAGTGTGATGCTCTAGTGCCAACTTGTGGAGCTCCAGTACAAAAGTGTGACGCTCTAGTGCCAAAGTCTGAAACTCTAGTGCCAAAGTGCGACGCTCTAGTGCCAATGTGTGGCGCTCTAATACCAAGTTATGACGCTCTAGTGCCAATGTGTGACGCTCTAGTGCTTAAGAGTGATACTCTACTGCCAAAGTGTGACGCTCTAGTACCAGAGTGTAACGCTCTTATGCCAAAGTGTGATGCTCGAGTGCCAACGTGTGACGCTCTAGTGCCAAAGTGTGATGCTCTAGTGCCAAAGTGTGACGCTCTAGTACCAAAGTGGGACGCTCTATTGCCAAAGTGTGACTCTTGAAAGCCAAAGCGTGACGCTCGAGTGCAAAGGAGTGAAGCTCTAGTGCCAAAGTGTGAAGCTCTAGTGCCAACGTGTGACGCTCTAGTGCAAAATTATGACGCTCTAGTGCCAAAGTGTGATGCTATAGTGCCAAAGTGTGACGCTCTAGTGCCGAAGTGTGACACTCTATTGCCAAAGTCTGACTCTTGAAAGCCAAAGCGTGACGTTCTAGTACAAAGGTGTGAAGCTCTATTGCCAAAGTGTGAAGCTCTAGTGCCAAAGTGTGACGCTTAGTGCCAGATTGTGGAGCTCTAGTGCCCAAGTGTGACGCTCCAGTACCTAAGTGTGATGCTCTATTGCCAAAGTGTGACGCTCTAGTGAAAAAGTGTGATACTTCAGTGCCAAAGTTTGACGCTCTAGTGCCAAAGTGTCACGCTCTAGTGCCAAAGTATGATGCTGTAGTGCGTGAGTGTGACGCTCTAGTGCCAAAGTGTGACGCTCTAGTGACAAAGTGTGATGCTCTAGTGCCAAAGTGTGATGCTCTAGTGCCAACTTGTGGAGCTCCAGTACAAAAGTGTGACGCTCTAGTGCCAAAAGGTGGTGCTCTTGTGCCAAAGTGTGAAGCTCTAGTGACAATGTGTGACGCTCTAGTGCTAATGTGTGACGCTGCAGTGCCAAAGTGTGAAGCTCTAGTGCCAATGTTTGAAGCTCTACTACCAAATTGTGAAGCTCTAGTGCCAAAGTCGGAAGCTTTATTGCCGAACTGTGGTGCTCTAGTACCAAAGTGTGACACTCTAGTGCAAAATTATAACGCTCTAGTGCCAAAGTGTGACACTATAGAGCCAAAGTGTGACGCTCTAGTGCCAAAGGGTGAAGCTCTGGTGCCAATTCATGAAGCTCTAGTGCCATATTGTGAAGCTCTAGTGCCAAAGTGTGACCCTCCTGTGCCAAAGTGTGACGCTGTAGCGCCAAGGTGTGATGCTCTAATGCAAAAGTCTGAAGCTCTAGTGCTAAAGAGTGACGCTCTTGTGCCAAAGTGTGCAATAAAGTGCCAAATTGTGACGCTCTAGTGCCAAAGTGTAACGCTCTAGTGCCCAAGTGTGACGCTCTAGTGCCAAAGTCTGACGCTTTAGTGCCCAAGTTTGATGCTCTAGTGCCAAAGTGTCATGCTCTAGTGCCAAAGTATGACACTGTAGTACGCGAGTATGACGCTCTAGTGCCAAAGTGTGATGCTCTAGTGCCAAAGTCTGAAGCTCTAGTGCCAAAGTGTGACATTCTAGTGCCACCGTGTGTGACGCTCTAGTGCCAAAGTGTGACGCTTTAGTGCCAGTGTGTGCGCTCAAATTATGGGCTCTAGTGCCAAAGTGTGACGCTCTAGTGCCAAAGTGTGGAGCTCTAGTGCAAAGGTGTGACGCTCTAGTGCCAAAGTTTGAAGCTCTAGTGCTAAAGTGTGACGCTCTAGTGCCAATGTGTGGCGATCTAATGCCAAATCATGACGCTCTAGTGCCAAAGTGTGACGCTCTAGTACTTAAGTGTGATACTCTAGTTCCAAAGTGTGACGCTCTAGGAGAAAAGCGTGACGCTCTAGTCCCAAAGTGTGATGCTCTAGTGCCAACGTGTGACGCTCTAGTGCCAAAGTGTGATGCTATAGTGCCAAAGTGTGACGCTCTAGTGCCGAAGTGTGACACTCTATTGCCAAAGTCTGACTCTTGAAAGCCAAAGCGTGACGTTCTAGTACAAAGGTGTGAAGCTCTATTGCCAAAGTGTGAAGCTCTAGTGCCAAAGTGTGACGCTCTAGTGTGAAAGTGTGACACTCTAGTGCCAAAGGGTGGTGCTCTAGTGCCAAAGTGTGAAGCTCTAGTGCCAATGTGAGACGCTCTAGTACTAATGTGTGACACTGTAGTGCCAAAGTGTGAAGCTCTAGTGCCAAAGTGTGAAGCTCTAGTACCAAATTGTGAAGCTCTAGTGCCAATGTGTGATGCTATAGTGCCAACGTGTGACGCTCTAGTACCAAAGTGTGATGATCTACTGCCGATGTGTAATTATAAAGTGCCAAAGTCAGAAGCTTTAGTGCCAAAGTCTGATGCTCTTGTACCAAAGTGTGAGGCTCTAGTGCACAATTGTGATGCTCTAGTGCCAAAGTGTGACACTATAGTGCCAAAGTGTGACGCTCTAGTGCCAAATGGTGAAGCTCTGGTGCCAATGTATGAAGCTCTAGTGCCATATTGTGAAGCTCTAGTGCCAAACTGTGACCCTCCTGTGCCAACGTGTGACACTCTAGTGCCAAGGTGTGATGCTCTAATGCAAACGTCTGAAGCTCTAGAACTAATGTGTGATGCTCTAGTGCCAAAGTGTGCCATCAAGTACCAACGTGTGACGCTCTAGTGCCAAAGTGTGCCACTGTAGTGCCAAAGTGTGACGCTCTGTTGCCAAAGTGTGACGCTCTAGTGCCAGAGTTTGAAGCTGTAGTGCCAAAGTGTCATGCTCTAGTGCCATATTATGACACTCTAGTGTGTGAGTGTGACGCTTTAGTGCCAAAGTGTGACCCTCTAGTGCCAAAGTGATAAGCTCTAGTACCAAAGTGTGACATTCTAGTGCCACAGTGTGTGACGCTATAGTGTCAAAGTGCGACGCTTTAGTGCCAAAGTGTGACGCTTTAGTACCAAATTGTGCGCTCAAAGCGTGACGCTCTAATGCCAAAGTGTGACGTTGTAGTGCCAAAGTGTGATGATATTGTGCCAAAGTGTGGAGCTTTAGTGCCAAAGTGTGACGCTTTAGTACCAAATTGTGCGCTCAAAGCGTGACGCTCTAATGCCAAAGTGTGACGTTGTAGTGCCAAAGTGTGATGATATTGTGCCAAAGTGTGGAGCTTTAGTGCAAAAGTGTGACGCTCTATTGCCAAAGTGTGAAGCTCTAGTGCCAAAGTGTGACGCTATAGTTCGTAAGTGTGTTGCTATAGTGCCAAAGTGTGATGCTCTAGTGCCAATGTGTGACACTCGAAAGTGAACATATGACGCTCTAGTGCCAAAGTGTGACGCTCTAGTACCAAAGTGTGATGCTCTAGTGCCAAAGTGTGACGCTCTTGTGCCAAAGTGCGACACTCTAGTGCCAAAGTGTGACGCTCTACTACCAAAGTGTGACGCTCTAGTGCCAAAGTGTGACGCTCTAGTGCCAAAGTGTGAGGCTATAGTGCCAAAGTGTGAAGCTCTGGTGCCAAATTGTGAAGCTCTAGTGGCAAAGTGTGACTCTCTTTTGCCAAAGTGTGACACTCTAGTGCCAAAGTGTGATGCTCTAGTGCCAAAGCGTGAAGCTCTAGTGCCAATGTGTGATGCACTATTGCCAAAGTGTGACGCTCTAGTGCCAAAGTGTGACATTCTAGTGCCGAATTGTGATGGTCTAGTGCCAAAGTGTGACACTCTAGTGCCAAAGTGTGACGCTGTAGTGCCAAAGTGTAAATCTTTAGTGCCAAAGTCTGACGCTCTAATACCAAAGTGTGACACTCCAGTGCCAAAGTGTGAAGCTCTAGTGCCAAAGTCTAACACTCTAGTGCCAAAGTGTGACGCTCTAGTACCAACTGTAACGCTCCTGTGCCAAAGTGTGATGCTCTAGTGCAAACATGTGACGCCCTAGTGCCAAAGTGTGAAGCTCTTGTGCCAAAGTGTGAAATTCTAGGACCAAAGTGTGAAGCTATAATGCCAAAGTATGATACTCTAGTGCCAAAGTGTGACGCGCTAGTGCCAAAGTTTGACGCTCTTGTGCCAAAGTCTGACGCTCTAGTGCCAAAACGTGGCACTCTAGTGCCAAAGTGTGACGCTCTAGTGCCAGAGTGTGACGCTCTAATGCCAAAGTGTGATGCTCTAGTGCCAAAGGGTGACGCTCTAGTGCCAAAGTGTGACACTGTAGTGCGAAATTGTGATGCTCTAGTGCCAAAGTGTGACGCTCTTGTGCCAAACTGTGGAGCTCTAGTGCCAAAGTGTGATGCTCTTGTTCCAAAGTGAAATGATATTGTGCAAAACTGTGAAGCTCATGTGTGAATGTGTAAAGCCCTAGTGGCAACGTGTGAAGCTCTAATGCCAAAGTGTGACGCTCTAGTGCCAAAGTGTGAAGCTCTGGTACCATAGTGTGATTCTCTAGTGCCAAGTATGACAATCTATTGCCAACGTGTGACGCTCTAGTGCCAAAGTGTGACGCTCTAGTGCCAACGTAGGAAGCTCTAGTGCCAAAGTGTGAGGCTGTAGTGCCAAAGTGTGACGCTCTAGTGCCAACGTCTGTCACTCTAGTGCCAAAGTATGACGCTTTAGTGCCAATGTGTGAAGCATTAATTCCAATGTGTGACTCTCTACTGCCAAAATGTGACATTCTAGTGCCAAAGTGTGAAACTCTAGTGCCAAAGTCTGACCCTCTAGTGCCAAAGTGTGACGCTCTAGTGCCAAACTGTAACGCTCTTGTGCCAACTTGTGACGCTCCAGTGCCAAAGTGTGACGCCCTAGTGCCAAAGTGTGAAGGTCTAGTCCCAAGGCGTGACGCTCTAGTGCCAAAGTGCAAAGATCTAGTGCCAAATTGTGACGCTCTAGTGCCAACGTGTGACACTGTAGTGCCAGAGTGTGATGCTCTTATGCCAAAGTGTGACGCTCTAGTGCCAAAGTGTGACGCTCTAGTGCCAAAGTGTGACACTCTAGTGCCAAAGTGTTATGCTCTAGAGCCAAGGTGTGACGCTCTTGTGCCAAAGTGTGGAGCTCTAGTGCTAAAGTGTGATGCTCTTGTGCCAAAGTGTGATGCTCTTGTGCCAATTTGTGAAGCTCCAGTGCCAAAGTGTGAAGCTCTAGAGCCAAACTGTGAAGCTCTACTGCCAAAGTGTTACGCTCTAGCTTCAGAGTGTGACTCTCTAGTGCCATTGTGTGACGCTCTAGTCCCAAAGTGTGACGCTCCTGTGCCAAAGTGTGATGCCCTAGCACCATAGTGTAATGCTCTAGTGCCAAAGTGTGATGCCTTCGGGCCAAAGTGTGAAGCTCTAGTACCAAATTGTTACAATCTAGTGCCAAATTGTGAAGCTCTAGTGCCAATGTATGACGCTCTAGTGCCAAAGTGTGATGCTCTAGTGCCAAAGTGTGAAGCTCTAGTGCCAAAAAGTAAGCTCTAGTGCAAAAGTGTGACTTTTTACTGCCAACGTATGACGCTCTATTCCCAATGTGTGACGCTTTAGTGCCAAAGTGTGAAGCACTAGTGCCAATGTGTGACGCTCTAGTGCCAATGTGTGATGCTCTAGTGTCAAATTGTGAAGCTCTAGTGCCAAAGTCTGAAGCTCTAGTGCCAAATTATGCAGCTCTAGTGCCAAAGTGTGATGCTCTACTGCCAAAGTGTGACGCTCTAGTGCCAAAGTGTGATGCTCCAATGTCAAAGTGTGGAGCTCTAGTGCCAACGTGTGACACACTAGTGCCAAAGTGTGACGCTCTTGTGCCAAAATGTGACGCTCTAGTGCCAAAGTGTGACGCTCTAATGCCAAAGTGTGACGCTCAAGTACGAAATTGTGACACTCTAGTGCAAAAGTGTGATGCTCTAGTGCCAAAGTGTGACGCTCTAGTGCCAAAGTGTGAAGCTCTAGTGCCAAAGTGTGACGCTCAAGTACGAAATTGTGACACTCTAGTGCAAAAGTGTGATGCTCTAGTGCCAAAGTGTGACGCTCTAGTGCCAAAGTGTGAAGCTCTAGTGCCAATGTGTGACACTCTAGTGCCAAAGTGTGACGCTCTAGTGCCAAAGTGTGAAGCTCTAGTTCCAAAATGTGAAGCTCTAGTGCCAAATTGTGAAGCTCTAGTCGCAAAGTTTGTGCCAAAGTGTGACGCTCTAGTGCCAAAGTCTGACGCTCTAGTGCCAAAGTGTGACGCTCTAATGCCAAAGTGTGAAGCTATAATGCCAAAGTCTGATGCTCTAGTGCCAAAGTGTGACGCACTAGTGCCAACGTTTGACGCTCTTGCGCCAGAGTGTGACGCCCTAGTGCCAAAGTGTGGTGCTCTAGTGCCAAGGTGTGACGCTCTACTGCCAGAGTGTGACACTCTAATGCCAATGTGTGATGCTCTAGTGCCAAAGTGTGATGCTCTAGTGCCAAAGTGTGACACTCTAGTGCGAAAGTGTGATGGTCTAGTGCCAAAGTGTGACGCTCTTGTGCCAAACTGTGGAACTCTAGTGCCAAAGTGTGATGCTCTAGTGCCAAAGTGTGACACTCTAGTGCGAAAGTGTGATGGTCTAGTGCCAAAGTGTGACGCTCTTGTGCCAAACTGTGGAACTCTAGTGCCAAAGTGTGATACTTTTGTTCCAAAGTGAAATGATATTGCGCCAAATTGTGAAGCTCGTGTGTGAACGTGTAAAGCTCTAGTGGCAAAGTGTGAAGCTCTAGTGCCAAAGTGTGCCGCTCTAGTGCAAAAGTGTGACACTCTAGTGCCAAAGTGCAATGCTCTAGTGCCAAGGTGTGACGCTCTAGTGCCACAGGGTGATGCTCTAGTGCCAAAGTGTGCAGCTCTAGTACCATAGTGTGACGCTCTAGTGCCAAAGTGTGACGCTCTATTGCGAACGTGTGACGCTCTAGTGCCAAAGTGTGACGCTCTAGTGCCAACGTACAAAGCTCTAGTGCCAAAGTGCGAGGCAGTAGTGCCAAAGTGTGACGCTCTAGTGCCAACGTGTGACGCTCTAGTGCCGGAGTTGTGCCAGAGTTGTGCCAGAGAGGTGCCATAGTTGTACCAGAGCTGTGCCAGAGTTGTGCCAGAGTTATGCCACAGTTGTGCCAGAGTTGTGCCAGATTTTTTCCTGGGTTGTGCTAGAGTTGTGCCAGAGTTGTGCCAGAGTTGTGCCACAGCTATGGCGGAGTTCTGCCATAGTTGTGCCAGATTTGTGCCAGAAGAGTGCCAACGTTGTACCAGAGCTGTACCAGAGTTGTGCCAAGTTCGTGCCAGTGTTGTGTCAGAGTTGTGCCAGAGTTGTGCAAGTGTTCTGCAGTGGGTTGCAAGAGTTCTGCCAAAGTTGTGCCAGAGATCTGCCAGATTTGTGCCAGATTTGTGCCAACGCTGTGCCAGAGCTGTGCAAACGTTGTGGAAGAGTTGTGCCAGAGTTGTTCCACAGTTGTGGCAGAGTTGTGCCACAGTTAGCCAGAGTTGAGCCAAAGATGTGCCAGAGTTGTGCCCGAGTTGTGCCAGAGTTGTGCCAGTATTGTGCCAGAGTTGTGCCAGAGTTGTGCCAGAGTAGTGCCAAAGTTGTGCCATATTTGTAACAGAGTTGTGCCAGAACTGTGCAAGAGTTGTGCAAGAATTGTGCCAGAGTTATGCCTGAGACGTGCCAGAGTTGTGCCAAGTTTGAGCTAGAATTGTGCCACAGACATGCCATAGTTGAGCCAGAGTAGAGTCAGAGTTGAACCTGTGTTTTCTCAGAGTTGTGCCAGAGTTCTGCTATAGTTGTGCCAGAGTTGTGCCAGAGTTGTGCCAGAGTTATTCCAGAGTTTACCCAGAGTTGTGCCAGATCTGTGCCAGAGTTTTGCCAGAGTTGTGCCAGAGTTCTGCTATAGTTGTGCCAGAGTTGTGCCAGAGTTGTGCCAGAGTTATTCCAGAGTTTACCCAGAGTTGTGCCAGATCTGTGCCAGAGTTTTGCCAGAGTTGTGCCAGAGTAGTGCCAGAATTGTGCCAGGGTTGTGCCAGAGTCGTGGCAGAGTTATGCCAGAGTTGTGCTAGAGTTGTGCCAGAGTTGTGCCAGAGTTCTGCCAGAGTTGTGCCAGAGTTGTGCCATAGTTGTGCCAGATTTGTGCCTGAGTTGTGCTAGAGTTGTGCCAGAGTTGTGCCATAGTTGTGCCAGAGTTATGCCAAAGTTATGCCATAGTTGTACCAGATTTATGCCAGAGCTGTGCCTGCGTTGTGCCAGAGTTGAGCCAAAGTTGTGCCAGTGTTCTGCCACAGTTGTGCCAGAAATGTGCCAGAGCTATGCCAGAATTGTGCCAGAGTTGTGCCAGAGTTGTGCCAGGGTTGTGCCCGAGCTATGCCAGAGGTGTGCCAGAGTTGTGCCAAATGTGTACCATAGTTGTGCCACACTTGTGCCATCGTTGTGCCAGAGTAGTGCCTGAGTTGTGCCAGAGTTGCCCCAGAGTTGTAGCACAGTTGTGCTAGAGTTGTGCCAGAGTTGTGCCAGAGTTGTGCCAGAGTTGTGCCAGAATTGTGCCAGAGTTGTGCCAGAACCGTGCTAGAGATATGCAATAGTTGTGGCAGAACTGTGCCAGAGTTATTCNTGTGGCAAAGTTGAGCCAGAGTAGTGCCACAGTTGTGCCAGAACTGTGCCAGAGTTGTGCCAGCGTTGTCCCAGAGTTGTGCCAGAGTTGTGCCAGATTTATGCCATAATTGTGCCAAAGTTGTGGCAAAGTTGAGCCAGAGTAGTGCCAGAGTTGTGCCAGAGTTGTGCCAGAGTTGTGCCAGATTTGTGCCAGAGTTGTGCCAAAGTTGTGGCAAAGTTGAGCCAGAGTAGTGCCAGAGTTGTGCCAGAGTTGTGTCAGAGATGTGCCAGCGTTGTCCCAGAGTTGTGCCAGAGTTGTGCCAGAGTTGTGCCAGATTTATGCCATAATTCTGCCAAAGCTGTGGCAAAGTTGAGCCAGAGTAGTGCCAGAGTTGTGCCAGATTTGTGCCGGAGTTTTGCCAGATATGTGCCAGAGTAGTGCTAGAGTTGTGCCAGAGTTGTGCCAGAGTTGTGCCAGAGTTGTGCCAGAGTTGTGCTAGAGTTGTGCCACAGTTGTGTCAGAGTTGTGCCAAAGTCAGGCAAGAGTTTTGCAAGAGTCGTGCCAGATGTGAGCCAGAGTTGTGCCACAGTTGTGCCATAGTTGTGCCAGAGTAGTGTCAGAAATGTGCCAGAGTTGTGCCAGAGCTGTGCCAGAGTTGTGCCAGAGTTTTTCCAGAGTTGTGCCGGAGTTGTTCCAGAGTTGTGTGAGAGTTGTGCCAGAGTTGTGCCAGAGTTGTGCCAGAGTTGTGGGAAAGTTGTGCCAGAGTTGTGCCAGAGCTGTGCCAGAGTTGTGCAAGAGATGTGCCAGAGTTGTGCCAAATTTGTGCCAAAGTTGTAACACAGTCGTGCCATAGTTGTGCCAGATTAGTGCCACAGTTGTGCCAGAGTTGTGCCAGAGTTGTGCCAGAGTTGTGCCAGAGTTGTCCCATAGTTCTAGTTCTGCAAGAGTTGTGCTAGAGTTGTGCTAGAGTTGTGCCAGAGTTGTGCCAAAGTTATTCCAGAGTTGTGCCAGAGTTGTGCCAGATTGGTGCCAGAGTTTTGCAAGAGTTGTGCCAGGGTAGAGCCAGAGTTGTGCCAGAATTGTGCCAGTGTTATGCCGGAGTTGTGCCAGAGTTGTGCTATGGTTGTGCCAGAAATGTGCCAGAGTTGTGCTAGAGTTATTCTAGAGTTGTGCCAGAGTTGTTCCAGAGTTGTATCAGAGTTGTGCCAGAGTTGTGCCAAAGTTGTGCCAGAGTTGTGCCAGAGTTCTGCCAGAGTTCTGCCAGAGTTTTGCCAGAGTTGTGCCAGAGTTGTGCCAGATTTGTGCTAGAGTTGTGCCACAGTTGTGCAAGAGTTATGCCAGAGGTAGTCCAGAGTTGTGCCAGCGTTGTGCCAGAGTTGTGCCAGATTTGTGCTAGAGTTGTGCCACAGTTGTGCAAGAGTTATGCCAGAGGTAGTCCAGAGTTGTGCCAGCGTTGTGCCATATATGCGCCAGAGTTTTGCGAGAGTTGTGCCAGAGTAGTGCCAGAGTTGTGCCTGAGTTGTGCCAGAGTTATGCCAGAGTTGTGCCAGAGTTGTGCTAGCATTGTGCCAGAGTTGTGGCAGAGTTGTGCCAGAGTTATTCCAGAGTTGTGCCAGAGTTGTGCCAGAGTTGGGCCAGAGTTGTGACAGGGTTGTGCCGGGGTTGTGCCAGAGCTGTGCCAGAGTTGTGCAAGAGTTGTGCCAGAGTA
>SZWC01004058.1:150363-160844 GCA_023375785.1 Penium margaritaceum
GGGGGGGGGGGGAACCCGGAGTGATCGTTGGACGCCACTGTCCAGATGTTCGGGTGATGGCCGCCGACAGTCGGCCATCACCTGAATCGGCGGTTGCACGTCGGCCGCTGACTTGCAATTGCCGTGAGGACATTGTGGCGACTGTGCGATGGCCAAGCAACGGCCAGTGATTGAGCTGGCGATTTCCATATAGCGGCCACAAATTTACCCATTTTTTACACCAATGTTTTTTTCTTGTCACTGGTTTTGGTTCACTGTACACACGTTCCATTTGCAATTATTGTTTTGTTTATTGTTGCAACTCTGTCATTGACGTTTTCTAATGAATGTTTGACCGTGCACCTAAATTGTGCATGCCACCGGTGCACGCTTGTGTGTGCACCGGTGGCATGCATGTGGACACCTGCAAATGAATCGGCGATCCTGCATCGCCGACTCACCCATGGAGATTTCTGGCTTGCGGTGGTCCTTGGCCGCCCACCTGGCGACTGTAGGGCCATCAAATGACAGCACGAAATCTTTTTTTTTTAAACTCCAGGGGTTGATTTTTTTTTTCTTTTTACCTTCAAACCACGAAATTTAGAAAGGCTTGTGCTACTCCGATGCCATGTCATCACTCCAAGCGCTTTTTTTTCTTTTTGCATCGACGAGAACACTCAACGGCTCTGTCGGCATAGACGACGGCGGTTGCCACCTATGGCAACTGATGCCGGCTCTGGGCCACAGCCGGCATCAGTCAGCCGTCGAATGGCCAGAGCCGCTCTGGCCATTCGACGTGCTAGTGTTGATGGCCAGAGCCGCTATGGCCATTCAACGCCGCCGGTGTCGATGGCCAGAGCCGGCATCAGTCAAGTCCAGGAGTTAAGCCTCACCGTGGGAAAACTAGACACAGGATGCCCCTGTGATCGCTGATCGGTTCCAGGAGTTAGCCTCAACCAAGGGCTTTGCTTGGCACGTCGTTGGACGTGCCATGGCTGAGAGTGCGACTGTCACAGAGACTGCACGGATTGTGGAGGAGGAGGATCCCGATGAGGATAACAACGAGGAAGAAGTTGGCGACAAGCGCAAAGGGGGGAAGGAACCGAGTGTTGTTTGGAATCAATTCACAAAGCGAGTTGACTCCGTCAAAGGAGCGCGTGCCCAGTGTGGCCTATGTCCCAAAGACTTGTCCAACAACAACGGCACCACGTCAGCCTTGTGGAAACATTTGCGCCTCAATCACCAGAAGCAATATCTGGAGCTAAAGGAGTTGGAAGTAGCACAGAAGTTGAGGATTGCCACTGTCAATGCCGTGAACAACTCAGCTGAGCAGGTTGCGGCGGTGGGGGTGAATGTGGCAAACACTGTCATTGGCCAAGGAGCAGCAGCCGTTGGAGCCGTCTTCAACAAGCTCTACTTCCAGAGCGGTATCTGGAAGCATGTAATTGACAAGAATTGCAGCTTCTTAAGAAGATAATGGTTTGTGAATACTGGTTATTGACTAGCAAGTACAAATACATTCAATATGTAGTGGCACAGTGTGGCTAAAATGCACACTGACCAACCAAAGTATGCATGTGTCACTGACCATGAACAAAGAATTTCACTTCATGTGGTCAACATTTGCATCTTACAACACGAGTCACATATAGTCAAAGGGGACTAAGAATTGTTAGGGAACACTAGCTGTCAACAAGAAAGCACAAAAACCTTCGATACGTAATGAAACAGTGTGGTAACCATGTATAGTGACAAAACAAAGTAGGCATACATCACAAACCATGACCAAACAGATTTCACAGTGTGTGGTCAACATTGAAAACTCATAACACGAGTCACAAATGGTCTGTGGGGGAAACCATGGGTTGGGAACACTAGTTATCAACTAGCAAGTAGAGAGATTTTCAACAAGTAGTGGCACGATGTGGCTAGCGTGCACAGTGACCAACCAAAGGATGCACACGTCACTGACTATGACCGAAGAAGTCCACTATGTATGGTCATCATTGAAAACTCATAACACGAGTCACAAATGGTCTGAGGGAGAGCCAATGGGTTAGGAACCCTATGTATTGACTAGAAAGGACAAAGAACTTCAATAGTGGCATGGTGTGGCTACTATGCACAACAAACAACCATACTAGGCATATGTCACCGACCATGATGAAAGAATTTCAATATGGGTGATCAACATTAACCAACCATAACACGAGACACAAACGGTTAGAGGGGGAAACAATGGTCTGTGAATATCAGTTATCAACTAGCAAGTACAGCGACCTTCAATCTGTATAAGCACGGTGTGGCTACCATGCACAATGACCGACCAAAGTAGGCATATGTACTACCTTTGACCAAAGAAATCCGCTGTGTGTGGTCAGCGTTGACAACTCAAAATAGGAGTCAAAAATGGTTAGAGGGGGGGACAATGGTTTGGGAACATCAGGTATCAACTAGCAAGCACAAGGACCTTCAATACGTTGTGGCACGGTGTGGATACCATGCACGATGACCAGCCAAATTAGGCATATGTCACTGACCATGCGCAAATAATTTCACTGAGTGTGGTCAACTTTGAGAACTCATAACACGAGTCACAAATGGTCAGGGTGGAAGATGTTTGCTTGTGAATACTTGTTATCGACTAGCAAGTACAAATACCTTCAATATGTAGTGGCACAGCGTGGCTACCATGCACAGTGACCAACCAAGGTATGCATATGTCACTGACCATGACCAACGAATTTCACTTCATGTGGTCAGCATTGACAACTCACAACACGAGTCACTGATAGTCAGAGGGGGGTAACAATGGTTTGGGAACACTAGCTATTAACTAGAAAGCACAAAGACCTTCAATACGTAGGGACACGGCGTGGTAAACATGTACAGTGACAAACCAAACTAGGCATATGTCACTAACCATGACCAAAGAATTTCAGTATTGGTGGTCAAAGTTTACAACCCATAACATGAGTCACAAATGGTTAGACGGCAAAAACATGGTTTCAAAACACTATGTATCTTCTAGCAAGTGAAAAGATTTTTTGTATGTATTGGCACGGTGTGGCTACCGTGCACAATGACCTACCCAAGTAGGCATACATCACTGCTCATGACCAAAGAAGTTTAGTGTGTGTGGTCAACGTTCACAACTCAAAATACAAGTCAAAACTGGACAGAGAGAAAAACAATGGTTTGGGAATACTCGGTATCGACTAGCAAGGACAAAGACCTTCGATAAGTGGTGGCACTGTGTGGCTACCATGTACAATGACCAACCAAAGTATGCTTGTGTCACTGAATGTCATGAAAAGAGTTTCGCTGTGTGTAGTCAACCTTCCTTCTTACGACTGGTCAATCGGAGCAATGGTTGAGAGGTCATTCAAGCTCGAAGTTACAAATTTTGAAATCTTGTCTGCGTCAATTTTTTATGATGAAACTAACTTTGTTATCATTCATACTTTTGAAAATGAACCTCTAATCTTAAACCCCTTATTTCATGCCATTTACCCATAGAAACCCTTATAATGTCATTTGGACATCATATGACCACCATGAGAGTTGGCTTAGTGCTTATAGAGTTAGGTTCTTGAGCGCTAGGTTCTGGGTTTCAATCCTCGTATGCGCAATATGGAATAGGCTTGCGACCTGGGGAGGGGGGCGGCCATGTTGTGGTACATCAACTCTACCTTTGAGCCTAAGCCTTGGGGGACAGGGGGGGTGTCATAATGCGGTCGCAAATCTGTCCTCAAGGTTGTCCACGGAACATCCCTCTAGGGGGTTGGGAGGGAGTATTCCAGTGAAGGCACCTACGCGTAACAAATCAACAAAAACCAACCTGGTGTCAAAGGGAGAGACCTTTTGCTATTCATTGACTAGCAAGTACAAAGACTTTCAACAAGTAGTGGAACGGTGTGGCTACCATACACAATGACCAACCAGATAAGGCATGTGCCATTTACCATGACCAAATAATTTTACTATGTGTGGTCAACGTTGACAACCCATAACATGGGTCACGAATAATTAGAGGAGGCGATAATGGTTTGGGAATACTAGATACCAACTAGCAAGTACAACGAACTTCAGTCAATAGTAGCATCGTGTGGCCACCATGCACAATTACCGACCAAAGTAAACCGATGTACTGCCTTTGACCAAAGAAACCCGCCCTGTGTGGTCAGCGTTGACAACTCATAATAGGAGTCACAAATGGTCAGAGGGGGAGACAGTGGATTGGGAACACCAAGTATCAACTAGCAAGCACAAGGACCTTCAAGATGTTGTGGCACGGTGTGGATACCATGCACAATGACCAACCAAAGAAGGCATATGTCACTTACCATGACCAAATAATGTCACTAAGTGTGGTTAACTTTGACAACTCATAACACGAGTCACAAATGGTCCAGGTAAAAGATAATGGTTTGTGAATACTAGTTATCACCTAGCAAGTAAAAATACCTGCAATATGTAGTGGCACAGTATGAGTGCAATGCACAGTGACCAACCAAAGTATGCATATGTCACTGACCACAAACAAAGAATTTCACTTTATGTGGTCAACATTTACAATTCACGACACGAGTCACAGATAGTCAGAGGGGGCTAGAAATGGTTTGAGAACTCTAGCTGTCAACAAGAAAGCACAAAGACCTTCGATACGTAATGACACGGCGTGGTGACCATGTACAGTAACAAACCAAAGTGGGCATATTTCACAAACCATGACCAAAGAATTTCAACATGGGTGGTCAACGTTCACAACCCATAACATGAGTCACAAATGGTCAGAGGGGGAAAACATGGTTTCAAAACACTATGCATCTTCTAGCAAGTACAAAGATTTTTCGTATGTATTGGCACAGTGTAGCTACCGTGCACAATGACCTACCCAAGTAGGCATACATCACTGCTCATGACCAAAGAAGTTTAGTGTGTGTGGTCAGCATTCACAACTCATAACACAAGTAAAGAATGTACAGAGGGAGAAACAATGGTTTGGGAATACTCGGTATCGACTAGCAAGTATAAAGACCTTCGATAAGTGGTGGCACGGTGTGGCTACCATGCACAATGACCAAACAAAGTATGCTTATGTCACTGAATATCATAAAAAGAGTTTCACTGTGTGTAGTCAACTTTCCTTCTTACGGCTGGTCAATCGGAGCAATGGTTGAGATATTATTCAAGCTCGAAGTTGCAAAATTTGAAATTCTGTCTGCATCAAATTTTTATGATTCAACTAACTTTGTTATCATTCATACTTTTGAAAACTACCCTACAATCTTACACCCCCTTATTTTTTGCCCTTTACCCATAGGAACCATTATAATTTCATTTGGGCATCACATGAACACCATGTGAGTTGGCTTAGTGCTTATAGAGTTAGATTTTGCAGCGGCAGATCCTGGGTTTGAATCCTCTTACGTGCAATATAGAATAGGCTTGCGACCTGGGGGGGGGGGGGGGGGGNNNNGAGTGAAGGCACATACGCGTAACAAATCAACAAAAACCAACCTGGTGTTAAAGGGAGAAACCTTTTGCTATTTATTGACTAGCAAGTACAAGGAATTTCAACAAGTAGTGGAACGGTGTGGCTACCATGCACAATGACCAACCAGATTAGGCATGTGCCACTTACCATGACCAAATAGTTTTACTATGTGTGGTCAACGTTGACAACCCATAACATGGGTCACCAACTGTCAGAGGGGGAAACAATGGTTTGGGAATACTAGATACCAACTAGCAAGTACAATGACATTCAGTCAGTAGTAGCACGGTGTGGCTACCATGCACAATGACGGACCAAAGCAAGCATATGTACTGCCTTTGAACAAAGAAATCCATTGTGTGTGGTCAACATTGACAACTCATAATATGAGGCACAAATGGTTAGAGGGAGAAACAATGGTTTGGGAACACCAAGTACCAAATAGCAAGCACAAGGACCTTCAATACGTTGTGGCACGGTGTGGATACCATGCATGATGATCACGCAAAGTAGGCATATGTCACTGACCATGACCAAATAATGTCACTAAGTGTGGTAGACTTTGATAACTCATAACACTGGTCACAAATGGTCAGGGTGGAAGATAATGGTTTGTGAACACTAGTTATCAACTGGCAAGTACAAACACCTTCAATATGTAGTGGCACATTGTGGCTACAATGCACAGTGACCAACCAACGTATGCATATGTCACTGACCATGAACAAAGAATTTCACTTCATGTGGTCAACATTTACAACTCACAGCAGAGTCACAGATAGTCAGAGGGGGGCCAACAATGGTTTTGGAATACTAGCTGTCAACAAGAAAGCACAAAGACCTTCAATACGCAATGACACGGCGTGGTAGCCATGTAAAGGGACAAAACAAAGTAGGCATATGTCACAAACCATGACCAAAGTGATTTCACAGTGTGTGGTCAACGTTGAAAACTCATAACACGAGTCACAAATGGTCAGTGGGGGAAACCATGGGTTTGGAACACTAGCTATTGACTAGCAAGTAGAAATATTTTCAACAAGTAGTGGCACGATGTGGCTAGCGTGCGCCGTGACCAACCAAGGGATGTACACGTCACTGACTATGACCGAAGAAGTCCACTATGTATGGTCAACATTGACAACCCATGTTATGAGTCAAAAATGGTCAGAGGGAGAGACAATGGTTTGGGAACCCTATGTATCAACTTGAAAGAACAAAGAACTTCAATACGTAGTGGCACGGTTTGGCTACTATGCACACCAAACAACCAAGCAAGGCATATGTCACTCACCATGATGAAAGACTTTCAATATGGGTGGTCAACATTCACCAATCATAACACGAGTCACAAACGGCCAGAAGAGGAAACAATGGTCTGTGAATATCAGTTCTCAACTAGCAAGTATAGAGACCTTCAATCGGTATGAGCACGGTCTGGCTACCATGCACAGTGACTGACCAAAGCAAGCATATGTACTATATTTGACCAAAGAAATCCGCTGTGTGTGGTCAGCATTGACAACTCATAACAGGAGTCACAAATGGTCAGAGGTGGAGATAATGGTTTGGGAACATCAGGTATCAACTAGCAAGCACATGGACGTTCAATAAGTTGTGGCACGGTGTGGATACCATGCACAATGACCAACCAAATTAGGCATATGTTACTGACCATGACCAAATAACTTCACTAAGTGTGGTCAGCTTTGACAACTCATAACACAAGTCACAAATGGTCAGGGTGGAAGATAATGGTTTGTGAATACTACTTGTTGACTGGCAAGTACAAATACCTTCAATATGTAGTGGCACAGCGTGGCTACCATGCACATTGACCAACCAAGGTATGCATATGTCACTGACCATGACCAACGAATTTCGCTTCGTGTCGTCAGCATTGACAACTCACAACACGAGTCACTGATAGTCAGGTGGGGGTAACAATGGTTTGGGAACACTAGCTATCAACTAGAAAGCACAAAGACCTTCAATACGTAGTGACACGGCGGGGTAACCACGTAAAGTGACAAACCAAACTAGGCATATGTCACTAACCATGAGAAAAGAATTTCAATATGGGTGGTCAACGTTCACAACCCATAACATGAGTTACAAATGGTTAGACGGTAAAAACATGGTTTCAAAACACTATGTATCTTCTAGCAAGAACAAAGATTTTTTTTATGTATTGGCAAGGTGTGGCTACCGTGCACAATGACCTATCCATGTAGGCATACATCACTGCTCATGACCAAAGAAGTTTAGTGTGTGTGGTCAACATTCACAACTCATAATACAAGTAAAAAATGAGCAGAGGAAGAAACAATGGTTTAGGAATACTCGGTATCGACTAGCAAGTACGAAGACCTTTGATAAGTGGTGGCACGGTGTGGCTACCATGCACAATTACCAACCAAAGTATGCTTGTGTCACTAATTATCATAAAAAGCGTTTCACTGTGTGTAGTCAAATCACCTTCTTACGGCTGGTCAATCGGAGCAATAGTTGAGAGGTTATTCAAGCTCGAAGTTGCAAAATTTGAAATTCCGTCTGCGTCAATTTTTTATGATTTTGACTAGCTTTGTTATCATTCATACTTTTGAAAACGACCCTCTAATCTTACACCCCTTATTTCATGCCCTTTACCCATAGGAACCCTTATTATGTCATTTGGACATCATATGAACACCATGTGAGTTGTCTTAGTGCTTATAGAGTTAGGTTCTGNATTCCAGTGAAGGCACCTACGCGTAAAAAATCAACAAAAACCGACCTGGTGTCAAAGGGAGAAACCTTTTGCTATTTATTGACTAGCAAGTACAAAGACTTTCAACAAGTAGTGGAACGGTGTGGCTACCATGCACAATGACCAACCAGATTAGGCATGTCCCACTTACCATGACCAAATAATTTTACTATGTGTGGTCAACGTTGACAACCCATAATATGGGTCACGAACTGTCAGAGGGGAAAACAATGGGTTGGGAATACTAGATACCAACTAGCAAGTACAATGACATTCAGTCAGTAGTAGCACGGTGTGGCTACCATGCACAATGACCGACCAAAGTAAGCATATGTACTGCCTTTGAGCAAAGAAATCCACTGTGTGTGGTCAACGTTGACAACTCATAACATGAGTCACGAGTTGTTAGAGGGGGAAAAAATGGTTTGGGAACACCAAGTATCAAATAGCAAGCACAAGGACCTTCAATACGTTGTGCAAGGTGTGGATACCATGCATGATGACCACCAAGAGTAGGCATATGTCACTGACCATGACCAAGCAATGTCACTAAGTTTGGTCAACTTTGACAACTCATAACATGAGTCACAAATGGTCAGGGTGGAAAATAATGGTTTGTGAATACTAGTTATTGACTTGCAAGTACAAACACCTTCAATATGTAGTGGCACATTGTGGCTACAATGCACAGTCACCAACCAACGTATGCATATGTCACTGACCATGAATAAAGAATTTCAATTCATGTGGTCAACATTTACAACTCACAAAACGAGTCACAGATAGTCAGAGGGGGCTAACAGTGGTTTGGGAACACTAGCTGTCAACAAGAAAGCACAAAGACCTTCAGTACGCAATGACACGGCGTGGTAACCATATAAAGTGACAAAACAAAGTAGGCATATGTCACAAACCATGACCAAATGAATTTCACAGTGTGTGGTCAACGCTGAAAACTCATAACACGAGTCACAAATGGTTAGTCGGGGAAACGATGAGGTGGGAACACTAGTTGTCGACTAGCAAGTAGAAAGATTTTCAACAAGTAGTGGCATGGTGTGGCTAGCGTGCACAGTGACCAACCAAAGGATGCACACATCACTGACTATGACCAAAGAATTCCACTATGTATGGTCAATACTGACAACCCATAGCACGAGTCACAAATGGTCAGAGGGAGAGACAATGGTTTGGGAACCCTATGTATCAACTAGAAAGGACAAAGAACTTCAATACGTATTGGCACGGTGTGGCTACTATGCACACCAAACAAACAAACAAGGCATATGTCACTTACCATGATGAAAGAATTTCAATATGGGTGGTTAACATTCACCAATCATAACACGAGTCACAAACGGTCAGAAGGGGACACAATGGTCTGTAAATATCAGTTGTCAACTAGCAAGTACAAAGACCTTTAATCCGTATAAGCACGGTGTGGCTACCAAGCACAGTGACCGACCAAAGTACGCATATGTACTACCTTTGACAAAAGGAATCCGCTGTGTGTGGTCAGCGTTGACAACTCATAATAGGAGTCACAAATGGTCAGAGGGGGAGAAAATGGATTGGGAACACCAGGTATCAACTAGAAAGCACAATGACTTTGTTAAATTGTGGCACGGTGTGGATACCATGCACAATGACAAACCAAAGTAGGCATATGTCAGTGCACAGGACCAAATAATGTCACTAAATGTGGTAATCTTTGACAACTCATAACACGAGTCACAAATGGTCAGATTGGAAGACAATAGTTTGTGAATACTAGTCATTGAGTAGCGAGTACAAATACCTTCAATATGTAATGGCACAGCGTGGCTACCATGCACGGTGACCAACCAAAGTATGCATATGTTACTGACCATGACCAACGAATTTCACTTCATGTGGTCAGCGTTGAAAACTCACAACACGAGTCATAGATAGTCAAAGGGGGGTAACATTGGTTTGGGAACACTAGCTTGCACAACTCTGGAATGACTCTTGCACACAACAATGGCACAACTCTGGCACAACTCTGGCAGAACTCTGGCACAACTCTGGCACAACTCTGGCACAACTCTGTCACAACTCTGGCACAACTCTTGCAGAACTCTGGCACAACTCTGGCACAACTCTGGCACAACTCCAGCACAACTCTTTGGCACAACTGTGGCACAACTCTAGCACAACTCTGGAACAACGCAAGCAAAATTTTGGCACAACTCTGGCACAAATCTGGCACAACTCTGGCACAACTCTGGCATA
>SZWC01004058.1:161057-182067 GCA_023375785.1 Penium margaritaceum
AACTCTGGCACAACTCTGGCACAACTCTGGCACAACTCTGGCACAACTCTGGCACAACTCTGGGACAACTCCGACACAACTCTGGAACAACTCTGGCACAGCTCTGGTACATCTCTGGCACAACTCAGGCCGAACTGTGGCACAACTCTGGCAGAACTCTGGCACAATTCTTGCACAACTCTGGCACAACTCTGGCACAACTCTGGCACAACTCTGGCACAACATGGCACAACTCTAGCACAACTCTTGCACAACCCTTGAAAAACTCTGGCACAACTCTGGCACAACTCTAGCACTACTCTTGCACAACTATGGCACAACAGTGTTACACCTCTGGCACAAATCTGGCACAACTCTGGCACAGCACTGGCATTACTCTCGCACAACTCGTGCACAACTCTGGCACAGCTCTTGCACAACTCTGGCACAACTCTGGCAAAACTGTGGAACAACTCTGGCATGACTGTGGCACAACTCTGGCATAACTCTGGCACAACTCTGGCACAACTCTGGCAAAACTGTGGAACAACTCTGGCATGACTGTGGCACAACTCTGGCATAACTCTGGCACAACTCTGGCACAACTCTGGCACAACTCTGGCACAACTCTGGCACAAATCTGGCACAACTCTGGCACAACACTGTCACAACTCTTGTCCAACTCTTGCAGAACTCTGGCACAAGTCAGGCACAACTCTGGCACATCTCTAGCACAACTTTGATACAACTCTGGCACAACTCTAGCACAACTCTGGAACAACGCAGGCACAACTCTGGCACAACTCTGGCACAACTCTGGCACAACTTTGCCACAACTCTGCCACAACTTTGGCACAACTTTGGCACAACTCTGGCACAAATCTGGCACAACTCTGGCACAACTCTGGCACTACTCTGGCACCAACTATGGAAAAACTGTGGCACAACTGTAGCTCCTATCTGGCACAACTCTGGCACAACTCTGGCATAAATCTGGCACAACTCTGGCAGAACTCTGGTACGACTCTAGCACAACTCTGGCAAAGCTTTGGGACAGCTCTGGTACACCTCTGGAAAAACGCTGGCACAATTCTGGCACAACTCTGGCACACCTCTGGCACAACTCTGGCACTACTCTGGCAAAACTCTGGCACATTTCTGGCACAGCTCTGGCACAACTCTGGGACAACTCTGTCAAAACCCTGGATCAACTTTGGCACAACTCTGGTAAAACTCTGGCACAACTCTGCCAGAAATGTGGGACAACTTTGGCACAACTCTGGCACAACTCTGGCACAACTGTGGCACAACTCGGGCACAACTCTGGCACAACTCTGGCATAACTCTGGCACAACTCTGACATAACTTTGGCACAACTCTGGCACAACTCTGGCACAACTCCGGCACAGCTCTGGCACAACTCTGGCACAACTCTGGCAAAACTTTGGCACAACTCTGGCACAACTCGGGCAATACTCTGCCACAACTTTGGCACAACTTTGGCTCAACTCTGGCACAAATCTGGAACAAATCTGGCACAACTCTGACATGAATCTGGCACAACTCTGGCACAAATCTGGAAAAACTCTGGCATTACTCTGGAACAACTCATGGACAGCTCTGGCAAAACTCTGGCACAGCTTTGGCACAACTTTGGCAAAACTCTGGCACAACTCTGGCACAACTCTGGCACAACTCTGGCACAACACTGTCACAACTCTTGCACAACTCTTGCAGAACTCTGGCACAAGGCAGGCACAACTCTGGCACAACTCTAGCACAACTTTGGCACTACTCCGGCACAACTACAGCACAACTCTGGAACAACGCAGGCACAACTCTGGCACAACTCTTGCACAACTCTGGCACAACTCTGGCACATCTCTGCCACAACTTTGGCACAACTTTGGCAAAACTCTGGCACATATCTCGCACAACTCTGGCACAACAATGGCACAACTATGGCAAACATGTGGCACAACAGTGGCTCCTATCTGGCACAACTCT
The DNA here is from genome assembly GCA_023375785.1 of Penium margaritaceum. NCBI lineage: Eukaryota > Viridiplantae > Streptophyta > Zygnematophyceae > Desmidiales > Peniaceae > Penium > Penium margaritaceum. The sequence continues at coordinate 163,044 of SZWC01004058.1, forward strand.
GGCACAACTCTGGCATAATTCTGGCACAACTCTGGCAAAACTCTGGTACAACTCTAGCACAACTCTGGCAAAGCTCTGGGACAGCTCTGGTACACCTCCTGCAAAACGCTTGCACAATTCTGGCACAACTCTGGCACAACTCTGGCACAACACTGTCACAGCTCTTGCACAACTCTTGCAGATCTCTGGCACAAGTCAGGCACAACTCTGGCACATCTCTAGCACAACTTTGATACAACTCTGGCACAACTCTAGCACAACTCTGGAACAACGCAGGCACAACTCTGGCACAACTCTGCCACAACTCTGCCACAACTTTGGCACAACTTTGGCACAACTCTGGCACAAATCTGGCACAACTCTGGCACAACTCTGGCACTACTCTGGCACCAACTATGGCAAAACTGTGGCACAACTGTGGCTCCTATATAGCACAACTCTGGCACAACTCTGGCATAACTCTGGCACGACTCTGGCACAACTCTGGTACAACTGTAGCACAACTCTGGCAAAGCTCTGGGACAGCTCTGGTACACCTCTGGCAAAACGCTGGCACAATTCTGGCACAACTCTGGCACATCTCTGGCACAGCTCTGGCACTACTCTTGCACTACTATGGCAAAACTGTGGCACAACTGTGGCTCCTATCTGGCACAACTCTGGCACGACTCTGGCACAACTCTGGCATAACTCTGGGACAACTCTGGCACAACTCTGGGACAGCTCTGGCACACCTCTGGCACACCTCTGGCACACCTCTGGCACACCTCTGGCACACCTCTGGCACACCTCTGGCACACCTCTGGCACACCTCTGGCACACCTCTGGCACACCTCTGGCACACCTCTGGCACACCTCTGGCACACCTCTGGCACACCTCTGGCACACCTCTGGCACACCTCTGGCACACCTCTGGCACACCTCTGGCACACCTCTGGCACACCTCTGGCACACCTCTGGCACACCTCTGGCACACCTCTGGCACACCTCTGGCACACCTCTGGCACACCTCTGGCACACCTCTGGCACACCTCTGGCACACCTCTGGCACACCTCTGGCACACCTCTGGCACACCTCTGGCACACCTCTGGCACACCTCTGGCACACCTCTGGCACAACTCTGGCACAACTCCGGCACAACTCCAGCACAACTCTGGAACAACGCAGGCACAACTCTGGCACAACTCTGGCACAACTCTGGCACAACTCTGGCACAACTCTGGCACAACTCTGGCACAACTCTGCCACAACTTTGGCACAACTTTGGCACAACTCTGGCACATATCTCGCACAACTCTGGCACAACCTGGCACTACTCTGGCACAACTATGGCAAACCTGTGGCACAACAGTGGCTCCTATCTGGCACAACTCTGGCACAACTCTGGCATAATTCTGGCACAACTCTGGCTCAACTCTGGTAAAACTCTAGCAGAACTCTGGCAAAGCTCTGGGACAGCTCTGGTACATCTCTGGCAAAACGCTGGCGCAATTCTGGCACAACTCTGGCACAGCTCTGGCACTACTCTTGCACAAATATGGCAAAACTGTGGCACAACTGTGGCTCCTATCTGGCACAACTCTGGCACAACTCTGGAAAAACTCGGGCACAACTCTGGCACAACTCTGGCAAAACTCTGGCATAACTCTGACACAACTTTGGCACACCTCTGGCGCAACTCTGGCACAACTCCGGCACAGCTCTGGCACAACCCTGGCACAACTCTGGCACAACTCTGGCACAACTCGGGCACTACTCTGCCACAACTTTGGGACAACTTTGGCACAACTCTGGCACAAATCAAGCACAACTCCGGCACAACTCTGGCATAACTCTGGCACAACTCTGGCACAATTCTGGCAAGACTCTAGCATTCCTCTGGAACAACTCTGGGACAGCTCTAGCGAAACTCTGGCACAACTCTGGCACAATTCTGGCACAACTCTGGCACAACTCTAGGACTACTGTTGCACAACTATGGCACAACTGTGTTACACCTCTGGCACCAATCTGGCACAACTCTGGCACAACTTTGACATAACTCTGGCACAACTCCTGCACAACTCTGGCACAGCTCTGGCACAATTCTGGCACAACTGTGGCACAACTCTGGCATGACTCTGGCACAACTTTGGCACAACTCTGGCACAATTCTGGCACAACTCTGGCACAATTCTTGCACAACTCTGTCACAACTCTGACACAACTCTTGCACAACTGTGGCACAGCTCTGGGATGACTCTGGCACAACTCTACCACAACTTTGGCATAACTCTGGCACAACTCTAGCACAACTCTGGAACAGTGCTGGAACAACTGTGGCACAACTCTGGCAAAACTCTGGCACAACTCTGCCACAACTTTGGCACAACTCTGGCACAAATCAGGCACAACACTGGCACAGCTCTGGCATACCTCTGGCTCAATTCTGGCACAACTCTGGCACAACTCTGCCACAACTTTGGCACAACTCTGGCACAAATCAGGCACAACACTGGCACAGCTCTGGCATACCTCTGGCTCAATTCTGGCACAACTCTGGTACAACTCTAGCACAACTCTGGCACAGCTCCGGGACAGCTTTTGCACAACTCTGGCACAACTCTGGCACAACTCTGGCACAACTCTGGAACAACACTGTCACAACTCTTGCACAACTCTTGCAGAACTCTGGCACAAGTCAGGCACAACTCTGGCACAACTCTAGCAAAACTCTGGCACAGCTCCGGGACAGCTTTTGCACAACTCTGGCACAACTCTGGCACAACTCTGGCACAACTCTGGAACAACACTGTCACAACTCTTGCACAACTCTTGCAGAACTCTGGCACAAGTCAGGCACAACTCTGGCACAACTCTAGCACAACTTTGGTACAACTCCGTCACAACTCTAGCACAACTCTGGAACAACGCAGGAACAAATCTGGCACAACTCTGGCACAATTCTGGCTCAACTCTGGCACAACTCTGCCACAACTTTGGCACAACTTTGGCACAACTCTGGCACAAATCTGGCACAACTCTGGCACAACTTTGGCACTACTCTGGCACAACTATGGCAAACCTGTGGCGCAACAGTGGCTTCCATCTGGCATAACTCTGGCACAACTCTGGCATAATTCTGGTACAACTCTGGTACAACTCTGGTACAGCTCTAGCACAACTCTGGCAAAGCTCTGGGAAAGCTCTGGTACACCTCTGGCAAAACGCTGGCACAATTCTGGCACAACTCTGGCACTACTCTGGCACAAATATGGCAAAACTGTGGCACAACTGTGGCTCCTATCTGTCACAACTCTGGCACAACTCTGGCACAACTCGGGCACAACTCTGGCACAACTCTGGCACAACTCTGGCACAACTCCGGCACAGCTCTGGCAAAACCCTGGCACAACTCTGGCACAACTCTGGCGCAACTCTGGCACAACTCGGGCACTACTCTGCCACAACTTTGGCACAACTTTGGCACAACTCTGGCACAAATCTGGCACAACTCTGGCACAACTCCGGCATAACTCTGGCACAACTCTGGCACAATTCTGGCAAGACTCTAGCATTCCTCTGGAACAACTTTGGGACAGCTCTGGCGAAACTCTGGCACAACTCTGGCACAATTCTGGCACAACTCTGGCACAACTCTAGGACTACTCTTGCACAACTATGGCACAACTGTGTTACACCTCTGGCACCAATCTGGCACAACTCTGGCACAACTCTGACATAACTCTGGCACAACTCGTGCACAACTCTGGCACAGCTCTGGCACAACTCTGGCACAATTCTGGCACAACTGTGGCACAACTCTGGCATGACTCTGGCACAACTCTGGCACAACTCGTGCACAACTCTGGCACAGCTCTGGCACAACTCTGGCACAATTCTGGCACAACTGTGGCACAACTCTGGCATGACTCTGGCACAACTTTGGCACAACTCTGGCACATTTCTGGCATAACTCTGGCACAACTCTGGCTCAACTCTGTCACAACTCTGGCACAACCCTTGCACAACTGTGGCACAGCTCTGGGATGACTCTATCACAACTCTAGCACAACTTCGGCACAACTCTGGCACAACTCTGTCACAACTCTGGCACAACCCTTGCACAACTGTGGCACAGCTCTGGGATGACTCTATCACAACTCTAGCACAACTTCGGCACAACTCTGGCACAACTCTAGCACAACTCTGGAACAATGCTGGAACAACTGTGGCGCAACTCTGGCATAACTCTGGCACAACTCTGCCACAACTTTGGCACAACTTTGGCACAACTCTGGCACAAATCAGGCACAACTCTGGCACAGCTCTGGCATACCTCTGGCCCAATGCTGGCACAACTCTGGTACAACTCTAGCACAACTCTGGCACAGCTCTGGGACAGCTCTGGCACAACTCTGGCACCAATCTGGCACAACTCTGGCACAACTCTGGTACAACTCTAGCACAACTCTGGCACAACTCTGGGACAGCTCTGGCACAACTCTGGCACCAATCTGGCACAACTCTGGCACAACTCTGGTACAACTCTAGCACAACTCTGGCACAACTCTGGGACAGCTCTGGCACAACTCTGGCACCAATCTGGCACAACTCTGGCACAACTCTGGTACAACTCTAGCACAACTCTGGCACAACTCTGGGACAGCTCTGGCACAACTCTGGCACCAATCTGGCACAACTCTGGCACAACTCTGGTACAACTCTAGCACAACTCTGGCACAACTCTGGGACAGCTCTGGCACAACTCTGGCACCAATCTGGCACAACTCTGGCACAACTCTGGTACAACTCTAGCACAACTCTGGCACAACTCTGGGACAACTCTGGCACAACTCTGGCACAACTCTGGCACAAATCAGGCACAACTCTGGCACAGCTCTGGCATACCTCTGGCCCAATGCTGGCACAACTCTGGTACAACTCTAGCACAACTCTGGCACAGCTCTGGGACAGCTCTGGCACAACTCTGGCAACAATCTGGCACAACTCTGGCACAACTCTGGCACTACTCTGACACAATTATGGCAAAACTGTGGCACAACTGTGGCTCCTATCTGGCACAAATCTGACACAACTCTGGCATAACTCTGGCACAACTCTGGCACAACTCTGGCATAACTCTGGGACAACTCTGTCACAACTCTGAAACAACTCTGGCACAGCTCTGGTACAACTTTGGCACAACTCTGGCAGAACTGTGGCACAACCCTGGCACAACTATGTCACAACTCTGGCACAACTCTGGCACAACTCTGGCACAATGCTGGCACAACTCTGGCACAACTCTGACACAACTCTGACACAACTCCGGCACAACTCTGGCACAACTCTGGCACAACTATAACACAGCTCTGGCACAACTCGGGTACTACTCTGCCTCAACTTTGGCAAAAGGTTGGCACAACTCTGGCAGAAATCTGGCACAACTCTGGCACAACTCTGGCATAGCTCTGGCACAACTCTGGCTCAACTCTGGCACATCTCTGGCACAACAGTGTCACAACTCTTGCACAACTCTTGCAGAACTATGGCACAAGTCACGCACAAGTCTGGCACAACTCTAGCAAACCTTTGGTACTCTGGGACAACTCTGACCCAACTGTGAAACAACTCTGGCACAGCTCTGGTACAACTCTGGCACAACTCTGGCAGAACTGTGGCACAACTCTGGCACAACTCTGGCACAACTCTGGCACAACTCTGGCACAACTCTGGCACAACTCTGGCAAAACACTTGCACAACTCTGGCATAACTCTAGCCAAACCCTGGCAGAACTCTGGCACAACTCTGGCACAACTCTGACGCAACTTTGGCACATCTTTGGCACAACTTTGGCACAACTCTGGCACAACTCCGGCACAGCTCTGGCACAACTCTGGCACAACTCTGGCACAATTCTGGCACAACTCTGGCACTACTCTGGCACAACTATGGCAAAACTGTGGCACAACTGTGGCTCCTATCTGGCACAACTCTGGCACAACTCTAGCATAACTCTGGCACAACTCTGGCACAACTCTGGCACAACACTGCGAAATCTCTGTCAAAACTCCCGAACAAGTCTGGCACAGCTCTGGTACAACTCTAGCACAACTCTGGCAGAGCTGTGGCAAAACTCTGGCACAACTCTGTCACAATTCTGGCACAACTCTGGCTCAACTATGCCACAACTCTAGCACTACTCTTGCACAACTAAGGCACAAGTATGTTACACCTCTGGCACAAACCTGGCACAACTCTGGCACAAATCTGGCATAACTTTGGCACAAGTCTTGCACAACTCTGGCACAGCTCTGGCACAATTATGGCACAACTCGAACACAACTGTGGCACAACTCTGGCATGACTCTGGCACAACTCTGGCACAACTCTGGGACAACTCTGGCACAACTCTGCCACAACTCTGGCACAAGTCTGGCACAACTCTGGCATAACTCTGTCAAAACTCTGGAACAACTCTTGCAGAGCTCTGGCACAACTCAGGCACAACTCTGGAACAACTCTAGCACAACTTTGGCACAACTCTGGCACAACTCTAGCACAACTCTGGAACAACGCTGGCACAACTCTGGCACAACTCTCACAACTCTGGCACAACTCTGGCACAACTCTAGCACAACTCTGGAACAACGCTGGCACAACTCTGGCACAACTCTCACAACTCTGGCACAACTCTGGCACAACTCTGCCACACCTTTGGCACAACTTTGGCACAACTCTGGCACAAATCTGGCAAAACTCTGGCACAACTCTGGCATAACTCTGGCACAACTCTGGCACAACTCTGGTACAACACTAGCACAACTCTGGCACAGCCATGGGACAGCTCTGGCACAACTCTGTCACAACTCTGGCACAACTCTTGCAGAAATCTGGCACAACTCTGGCACAACTCTGGCACAACTCTAGCACAACTTCGGTAAACTCAGGCACAACTCTAGCACAACTCAGGAACAACGCTGGCACAACTCTGGCAAACTCTGGCACAACTCTGGCACAACTCTGGCACAATTCTGGCACAACTCTGGCACTACTCTGGCACAACTATGGCACAACTGTGGCACAACTGTGGCACCTATCTGGCACAACTCTGGCACAACTCTGGCATAACTCTGGGACAACTCTGGCACAACTCTGGCTCAACTCTGGGACAGCTCTGTCACAACTCCGGAACAACTCTGGCACAGCTCTGGTACAACTCTGGCACAACTCTGGCAGAACTATGGCAGAACAAAGGCACAGCTCTGGCACAACTCTGGCACAACTCTGGCTCAACTCTGGGACAGCTCTGTCACAACTCCGGAACAACTCTGGCACAGCTCTGGTACAACTCTGGCACAACTCTGGCAGAACTATGGCAGAACAAAAGCACAGCTCTGTCACAACTCTGGCACAACTCTGGCACAACTCTGTGACAGCTCTGGAACAACTCTGGCACAACTCTGGAACAACTCAAGCACAACTATCCCACAACTCTAGCACTACTCTTGCACAACTATGGCACAACTATGTTACACCTCTGGCACAAATCTGGCACAACTCTGGCACAACTCTGGTATAACTCTGGCACAAGTCTTGCACAACTCTGACACAGCTCTTGATAAACTCTGGCACAACTCTAGCACAACTGTGGCACAAGTCTGGCATGAATCTGGCACAACTCTGGCATAACACTGGCACAACTCTGGCACAACTCTGGCACAACGCTGGCAAAACTCTGGCACAACTCTGGCACATCTCCGTCACAACTCTGGCACAACTCTTGCAGAACTCCGGCACAACTCAGGCACAACTCTGACACAACTCTAGCACAACTTCGGCACAACTCTAGCACACCTCTGAAACACCGCTGGCACAACTCTGGCAGAATTGTTGCACAAATCTGGCACAAATCTGGCACAATTCTGGCACAACTCTGGCACAACTCTGGCACAACTCTTGCACAACACTGGCACAACTCTGGCATAACCCTGGCACAACTCTGGCAGAACACTGACACAACTTTGGCACAACTTTGGCACAACTCTGGCACAACTCTGGCACAACTCCGGCACAGCTATGGCACAACTCTGGCACAAGTCTGGCACTATTCTGGTACAACTCTGGCACTACTCTGGCACAACTATGGCAAAACTGTGGCACAACTGTGGCTCCTATCTGGCACAACTCTGGCACAACTCTGGCATAACTCTGGCACAACTCTGGCACAACTCTGGCACAACTCTGGGACAACTCTGTCACAACTCCGGAACAACTCTGGCACAACTCTGGCACAACTCTGGCACACAACTATGCCACAACTCTAGCACTACTCTTGCACAACTAAGGCACAACTATGTTACACCTCTGGCACAAATCTGGCACAACTCTGGCACAAGTCTTGCACAACTCTGGCACAGCTCTGGCACAACTCTGGCACAACTCTAGCACAACTGTGGCACAACTCTGGTATGACTCTGGCACAACTATGGCACAACTCTGGCACAACTCTGGCACAACTCTGGCACAACTCTGACACAACTCTGGCACAACTATGGCAAAACAGTGTCACAACTCTTGCACAACTCTTGCAGAACTCTGGCACAAGTCACGCACAAGTCTGGCACAACTCTAGCAAACCTTTGGTACTCTGGGACAACTCTGACACAACTGTGGAACAACTCTGGCATAGCTCTGGTACAACTCTGGCACAACTCTGGCAGAACTGTGGCACAACTCTGGCACAACTCTGGCACAACTCTGGCACAACTCTGGCACAACTCTGGCACAACTCTGGCACAAGACTTGCACAACTCTGGCATAACTCTGGCCCAACCCTGGCAGAACTCTGGCACAACTCTGGCACAACTCTGACGCAACTTTGGCACATCTTTGGCACAACTTTGGCACAACTCTGGCACAGCTCCGGCACAGCTCTGGCACAACTCTGGCACAACTCTGGCACAATTCTGGCACAACTCTGGCACTACTCTGGCACAACTATTGCAAAACTGTGGCACAACTGTGGCTCCTATCTGGCACAACTCTGGCACAACTCTAGCATAACTCTGGCACAACTCTGGCACAACTCTGGCACAACACTGGGAAATCTCTGTCACAACTCCGGAACAAGTCTGGCACAGCTCTGGTACAACTCTAGCACAACTCTGGCAGAACTATGGCAAAACTCTGGCACAACTCTGTCACAACTCTGGCACAACTCTGGCTCAACTATGCCACAACTCTAGCACCACTCTTGCACAACTAAGGCACAAGTATGTTTCACCTCTGGCACAAACCTGGCACAACTCTGGCACAACTCTGGCATAACTCTGGCACAACTCTGGCTCAACTATGCCACAACTCTAGCACCACTCTTGCACAACTAAGGCACAAGTATGTTTCACCTCTGGCACAAACCTGGCACAACTCTGGCACAACTCTGGCATAGCTTTGGCACAAGTCCTGCACAACTCTGGCACAGCTCTGGCACAATTCTCGCACAACTCGAACACAACTGTGGCACAACTCTGGCATGACTCTGGCACAACTCTGGCACAACTCTGGCACAGCTCTGGCACAATTCTCGCACAACTCGAACACAACTGTGGCACAACTCTGGCATGACTCTGGCACAACTCTGGCACAACTCTGGGACAACTCTGGCACAACTCTGGCACAACTCTGGCACAAGTCTGGCACAACTCTGGCACAACTCTGTCAAAACTCTGGAACAACTCTTGCAGAGCTCTGGCACAACTCAGGCACAACTCTGGCACAACTCTAGCACAACTTTGGCACAACTCTGGCACAACTCTAGCACAACTCTGGAACAACGCTGGCACAACTCTGGCACAACTCTTACAGCTCTGGCACAACTCTGGCACAACTCTGCCACACCTTTGGCACAACTTTGGCACAACTCTGGCACAAATCTGGCATAACGCTGGCACAACTCTGGCATAACTCTGGCACAACTCTGGCACAACTCTGGTACAACACTAGCACAATTCTGGCACAGCTCTGGGACAGCTCTGGCACAACTCTGTCACAACTCTGGCACAACTCTTGCAGAAATCTGGCACAACTCTGGCACAACTCTGGCACAACTCTAGCACAACTTCGGTAAACTCAGGCACAACTCTAGCACAACTCAGGAACAATGCTGGCACAACTCTGGCAAAACTCTGGCACAACTCTGGCACAACTCTGGCACAATTCTGGCACAACTCTGGCACTACTCTGGCACAACTATGGCAAAACTGTGGCACAACTGTGGCTCCTATCTGGCACAACTCTGGCACAACTCTGGCATATCTCTGGGACAACTCTGGCACAACTCTGGCTCGCTCTGGGACAGCTCTGTCACAACTCCGGAGCAAATCTGGCACAGCTCTGGTACAACTCTGGCACAACTCTGGAAGAACTGTGGAAAAACAATGGCACAACTCTGTCACAACTCTGGCACAACTCTGTGACAGCTCTGGAACAACTCTGGCACAACTCTGGAACAACTCTGGCACAACTATCCCACAACTCTAGCACTACTCTTGCACAAATATGGCACAACTATGTTACACAAATCTGGCACAACTCTGGCACAACTGTGGCACAAGTCTGCCATGAATCTGGCACAACTCTGGCACAACACTGGCACAACTCTGGCACAACTCTGGCACAACGCTGGCAAAACTCTGGCACAACTCTGGCACAACTCCGTCAGAACTCTGGCACAACTCTTGCAGAACTCCGGCACAACTCAGGCACAACTCTGACACAACTCTAGCACAACTTCGGCACAACTCTGGCACAACTCTAGCACACCTCTGGAACAACGCTGGCACAACTCTGGCAGAAATGTTGCACAAATCTGGCACAAATCTGGCACAATTCTGGCACAACTCTGGCACAACTCTGGCACAACTCTGGCACAACACTGGCACAACTCTGGCATAACCCTGGCACAACTCTGGCACAACACTGACACAACTTTGGCACAACTTTGGCACAACTCTGGCACACCTCTGGCACAATTCTGGCACAACTCTGGCACTACTCTGGCACACTGGCACAACTCTGGCACAACAACTCCGGCACAGCTCTGGCACAACTCTGGCACAAGTCTGGCACTATTCTGGCACAACTCTGGCACTACTCTGGCACAACTATGGCACAACTGTGGCACAACCGTGGCTCCTATCTGGCACAACTCTGGAACAACTCTGGCATAACTCTGGCACAACTCTGGCACAACTCTGGCACAACTCTGGGACAACTCTGTCACAACTCCGGAACAACTCTGGCACAACTCTGGCACAACTCTGGGACACAACTATGCCACAACTCTAGCACTACTCTTGCACAACTAAGGCACAACTATGTTACACCTCTGGCACAAATCTGGCACAACTCTGGCACAACCCTGGCACAACTCTGTCACAACTCTTGCACAACTCTTGCAGAACTCTGGCACAACTCAGGCACAACTCTGGCACAACTCTAGCACAACTTTGGCACAACTCTGGCACAACTCTAGCACAACTCTGGAACAACGCTGCCACAACTCTGGGACAACTCTGGCACAACTCTGGCACAACTCTAGCACAACTCTGCCACACCTTTGACACAACTTTGGCACAAAACTGGCACAAATCTGGCACAACTCTGGCACAACTCTGGCACAACTCTGGCACAACTCTGGGAAAACTCTGGCACAACTCTGGCCCAACTCTAGCACAGTCCTGGCACAAATCTGGCACTACTCTGGCACAACTCTGGCACAACTCTCGCACAACTCTGGCACAACTCTGGCACAACACTGGCACAAATCTGGCACAACTCTGGCACAACTCTGGCACAACTCTGGCACAACTCTGGGAAAACTCTGGCACAACTCTGGCCCAACTCTAGCACAGTCCTGGCACAAATCTGGCACTACTATGGCAAAACTATGGCAAAACTGTGGCACAACTGTGGCCCCTATCTGGCACAACTCTGGCACAACTCTGGCATAACTCTGGGACAACTCTGGCACAACTCTGGCTCAACTCTGGGACAACTCTGTCACAACTCCGGAACAACTCTGGCACAGCTCTGGTACAACTCTGGCACAACTCTGGCAGAACTGTGGCAAAACTCTGGCACAACTCTGTCACAACTCTGGCACAACTCTGGCACAACTCTGTGACAGCATGGAACAACTCTGGCACAACTCTGGAACAACTCTGGCACAACTATCCCACAACTCTAGCACTACTCTTGCACAACTATGGCACAACTATGTTACACCTCTCGCACAAATCTGGCACAACTCTGGCACAACTCTGGCATAACTTTGGCACAAGTCTTGCACAACTCTGGCACAGCTCTGGCAAAACTCTGGCACAACTCTAGAAGAACTGTGGCACAAGTCTGGCATGACTCTGGCACAACTCTGGCACAACACTGGCACAACTCTGGCACAACTCTGGCACAACACTGGCACAATTCTGGCACAACTCTGGCACAACTCCGTCACAACTCTGGCACAACTCAGGCACAAGTCTAGCACAACTTTGGCACAACTCTGGCACAACTCTAGCACACCTCTGGAACAACGCTGGCACAACTCTGGCACAACTCTGGCACAACTCAGCCACACCTTTGGCACAACTCTAGCACAACTCTGGCACTACTCTGGAACATCAATGGCACAGCTATGGCACACCTCTCGCACAAATTTGGCACAACTCTTGCACAACTCTGGAATATCTCTGGCACAACTCTTGCACACCTCTGGCAGAACTCAAGCACAACTAAGGCACAACTATGTTACACCTCTGGCACAAATCTGGCACAAATCTGGCACAACTCTGGCATAACTCTGGCACAACTCTGGCACAACTCTGGCACAACTCTGACACAACTCTGTCACAACTCTGGCAAAACTCTTGCAGAACTCTGGCACAACTCAGGCACAACTCTGGCACAACTCTAGCACAACTTTGGCACAACTCTGGCACAACTTTAGCACAACTCTGGAACAACGCTGGCACAACTCTGGCACAACTCTGCCACACCTTTGGCACAACTTTGGCACAACTCTGGCACAAATCTGGCACAACTCTGGCACAACTCTGGCATAACTCTGGCACAACTCTGGCACAACTCTGGTACAGCTCTAGCACAACTCTGGCACAGCTCTTGGACAGCTCTGGCACAACTCTGGCACAACTCTGTCACAATTCTGGCACAACTCTTGCAGAACTCTGGCACAACTCAGGCACAACTCTGGCACAACTCAAGCACAACTTTGGCACAACTCTGGCACAACTCTAACACAACTCTGGCACAACGCTGGCACAACTCTGGCACAACTCTGGCACAACGCTGGCACAACTCTGGCACAACTCTGGCACAATTCTGGCACAACTCTGGTACAACTCTAGCACAACTCGGGCACAGCTCTGGCACAGCTCTGGCACATCTCTGGCACAACTCTACCACAACTCTAGCAAAACTCTGGCGCAACTCTGGCACAACTCTGGCACAACTCTGGCACTACTCTGGAACATCAATGACATAGCTATGGCACACCTCTGGCACAAATCTGGCACAACTATGGCATAACTCTGGAATATCTCTGGCACACCTCTTGCAAAACTCTGGTACAGCTCTGGCTAAAGTTTCGCACACCTCTGGCACAACTCTGGCACAAATCTTGCACAACTCTGGCACAATACTGGCAGAACTCTGGGACAACTCTGACACAACTGTGGAACAACTCTGGCACAGCTCTGGTACAACTCTGGCACAACTCTGGCAGAACTGTGGCACAACTCTGGCACAACTTTGGCACAACTCTGGAACAACTCTGGCATATCTCTGGCACAACTCTGGCGCAACTCTGGCACAACTCTGGCATAACTCTGGCAGAACTCTGGCACAGCTCTGGTACAACTCTAGCACAATTCCCATGCAGCTCTGGGACAGCTCTGGCACAAGTCTGGCACAACTCTGGCACAACTCTGGCACAACTCAGGCACAACTCTGGCACAACTCTGGCACAGCTCTGGTACAACTCTAGCACAATTCCCATGCAGCTCTGGGACAGCTCTGGCACAAGTCTGGCACAACTCTGGCACAACTCTGGCACAACTCAGGCACAACTCTGGCACAACTCTGGCAGTTCTCTAGCACGTCAATGGCACAACTATGGCACACCTCTGGCACAAATCTGGCACAACTCTGTAAGGGTGCACACCGGATAAGATTCCCGAATCCAAGATTGGATTCAGATTCACTAATCCGAATCCAAGTATGGCTTTGATTCACAAATCCGAATCTGGATTCGCAAATCCTAAGGATTCACGAATCTTTTCCGAATCCTACAGGTTATGGCAAGTAAAACTCCTCTTGTTTGCCACAGAATACCATGTTTCCCAAGTTGAAACTTGTGCAGAAAAGATCCCCAAATCTCAAATCGAATCCAGTTGAAGGATTCGGATCCCCCAATCCGAGTCCGGATCCGGATTCACGAATCCTATTCACCAATCCTAGGATTTGGTGTGCAGCCTTGCAACTCTGGCAAAACTCTGGAATATCTCTGGCATAACTCTTGCACAACTCTGGCAGAACTCTGGAACAACTCTGGCACAACTCTGGCACAACTCTAGCACTACTCTGGCACAACTATGGCACAACTGTGGTACACCACTGGCACAAATCTGGCACAACTCTGGCACGACTCTGGCACCACTGTTGTAAAACTCTGGCACAACTCTGGCACAACTCTGGCCCTACTCTGGCACAACTCTAACACAACTCTGGCACAACTCTGGCACAACTCTAGCACTACTCTGGCACAACTATGGCACAACTGTGGTACACCACTGGCACAAATCTGGCACAACTCTGGCACGACTCTGGCACCACTGTTGTAAAACTCTGGCACAACTCTGGCACAACTCTGGCACAACTCTGGCACAACTCTGGCACAACTGTGGCACAATTCTGGCACAACTCTGGCACAACTGTGGCACGACTCTGGCAGCACTGTTGTAAAACTCTGGCACAACTCTGGCAAAACTCTGGCACAATTCTGGTCCAACTCTGGCACAACTCTGGCACAACTTTGGCACAACTCTGCCACAACTCTGGCACAACTCTGGCCCTACTCTGGCACAACTCTAACACAACTCTGGCACAACTCTGACACAACTTTGGCACAACTTTGTCACAACTCTGGGACAACTCTGGCACAATCCGGCACAGCTCTGGCGAAACTCTGGCACAACTGTGGCACAACTCTGCCACAACTCTGCCACAACTCGGGCACTACTCTGCCACAACTTTGGCACAACCTTGGCACAACTCTGGCACAACTCTGGCACAACTCTGGCACAACTTTGGCATAACTCTGGCACATCTCTGGCGCAACTCTGGTACAACTCTAGCTGAATTCCCATACAGCTCTGAGACAGCTCTGGCACATTTCTGGCACAACTCTGGCACAACTCTGGCACAACTCAGGCACAACTCTGGCGCAACTCTTGCACTACTCTGGCACATCAATGGCACAACTATGGCACACCTCTGGCACAAATCTGGCACAACTCTGGCAAAACTCTGGAATATCTCTGGCACAAATCTTGCACAACTCTGGCAGAACTCTGGCACAACTTCGGCACAACTCTGGCACAACTCTGGCACAACTCTGGCACAACTCTGGCACAACTCCGGCACAACTCTGGCACAACTCTGGCACAACTCTAGCACAACTCTGGCACAACTCTGGCACAACTCTGGCACAACTCTGGCACAACTCTGGCACAACTCTGGCACAACTCTGGCACAACTCTGGCACAACTCCGGCACAACTCTGGCACGACTCTGGCACAACTCTAGCACTACTCTGGCACAACTATGGCACAACTGTGTTACACCTCTGGCACAAATCTGGCACAACTCTGGCACTACTCTGGCATAACTCTGGCACAACGTTTGCACAACTTTAACACAGCTCTGGTACAACTGTGGCACAATTCCGGCACAACTCTGGCACAACTGTGGCACGACTCTGGCAGCACTGTTGCACAACTCTGGCACAACACTGGCACAACTCTGGCACAACTCTGGCATGACTCTGGCAGCACTGTTGCACAACTCTGGCACAACTCTGGCACAACTCTGGCACAATTCTGGTACAACTCTGGCACAACTCTGGCACAACTTTTACACAACTCTGGCACAACTCTGGCACAACTCTGGCACAACTCTGGCACAACTCTGACACAACTTTGGCACAACTTTGTCACAACTCTGGCACAACTCTGGCACAACTCCGGCACAGCTCTGGCACAACTCTGCCACAACTGTGGCACAACTCTGGCACAACTCTGGCACAACTCGGGCACTACTCTGCCACAACTTTGGCACATCTTTGGCACAACTCTGGCACAACTCTGGATCAACTCTGGCACAACTTTGGCATAACTCCGGCACAACTCTGGCACTACTCTGGCACAACTATGGCACAACCGTTGCACAACTCTGGCTCACATCTAGCATAACTCTGGCACAACTCTGGCATAACTCTGGCATAACTCTGGCACAACTCTGGCACAACTCTGTAACAACACTGACACAACTCTCGAACAACTCTCGCACAACTCTGGCACAACTCTGGCACAAATCTGGCACAACTCTGGCACAACTCCGGCACAACTCTGGCACAACTCTGGCACAACTCTTGAAGAACTCTGGCACAACTCTGGCACAACCCTGGCACAACTCTGGCACCACTCTGGCACAACTCTGGCGCAACTCTGGCACAACTCTGGCACAACTCTCGCACAACTCTGGCACAACTCTGGCACAACTCTCGCACAACTCTGGCACAACTCTGGCACAACTCTGGCACAAATCTGGCACAACTCTGGCACAACTCTGGCACAACTCTGGCACAACTCTGGCACCACTCTGGAACAACTCTGGCGCAACTCTGTCACAACTCTGGCACAACTCTTGCAGAACTCTGGCACAACTCCGGCACAACTCTGGCATAACTCTGGCACAACTCTGGCGCAACTCGGGCACAACTCTGGAATAACTCTGGCAGAACTCTGGCACAACTCTGGTACAACTCTAGCACAATTCCCATGCAGCTCTGGGACAGCTCTGGCACAAGTCTGGTACAACTCTGGCACAACTCTGGCACAACTCTGGCACAACTCAGGCACAACTCTGGCACAACTCTGGCACTACTCTGGCACATCAATGGTACAACCATGGCACACCTCTGGCACAAATCTGGCACAAATCTGTAAGGGTGCACACCAGGTAAGATTCCCGAATCCAAGATTGGATTCGGATTCACAAATCCGAATCCAAGTATGGCTTTGATTCACAAATCCAAATCTGGATTCGCGAATCCTAAGGATTCAGGAATCGTTTCCGAATCCTACAGGTTATGGCAAGTAAAACGCCTCTTCTTTGCCACAGAATACCATGTTTTCCAAGTTGAAACTTGTGCAAAAAAGATCCCCGAATCCCAAATCGAATCCAGTTGAAGGATTTGGATCCCCGAATCCGAGTCCGGATCCGGATTCACGAATCCTAGGATTTGGTGTGCAGCCTTACAACTCTGGCAAAACTCTGTTATATCTCTTGCACAACTCTTGCACAACTCTGGCAGAACTCTGGAAAAACTCCGGCACAACTCTGGCACAACTCTGGCACAACTCTTGCACAACTCTGGCACAACTCTGGCACAACTCTAGCACTACTCTGGCACAACTATGGCACAACTGTGTTACACCTCTGGCACAAATCTGGCACAACTCTGGCACAACGCTGGCATAACTCTGGCACAACTCTTGCACAACTCTGGCACAACGCTGGCATAACTCTGGCACAACTCTTGCACAACTTTGGCACAGCTCTGGCACAACTGTGGCACAATTCTGGCACAACTCTGGCACAACTGTGGCACAACTCTGGCAGCACTGTTGCACAACTCTGGCACAACTCTGGCTCAACTCTGGCAGAACTTTGGCACAACTCTGCCACAACTCTAGCACTACTCTGGCCCTACTCTGGCACGAGTCTGGCACAACTCTGGCACAACTCTGACACAACTTTGGCACAACTTTGTCACAACTCTGGGACAACTCTGGCATAACTCCGGCACAGCTCTGGCGCAACTCTGGCACAACTGTGGCACAACTCTGGCACAACTCTGGCACAACTCGGGAACTACTCTGCCACAACTTTGGCACAACCTTGGCAAAACTCTGGCACAACTCTGGCACAACTCTGGCACAACTTTGGCATAACCCTGGCACAACTCTGGCACAACTCTGGCACAACTCTGGCACAACTCTGGCACAACTCTCGCATAACTCTAGCACAATTCTGTCCAGACTCTAGCATAATTCTGTCACAACACTGGCACAACTCTGGCACAACTCTGGCTGAAGTCTGGCACAACGTTGGCACCTTCTTAGCACAACTCTCGCACGACTCTGGCACACCTCTGGCACAACTCTGGCACAACTCAAGCCCAACTCTGGCACAACTCTGGCACAATTCCTGCACAACTCTGGCACATCTTTGGCACCTTTCTAGCACAACTCTGGCAAATCTCTGGGAAAACTCTGGCACATCTCTGGGAAAACTCTGGCACAACTCTGGCACAACTCTGGCACAACTCTGGCACAACTCTGGCACAACTCTGGCACAACTCTAGCACTACTCTGGCACAACTATGGCACAACTGTGTTACACCTCTGGCACAAATCTGGCACAACTCTGGCACAACTCTAGCACTACTCTGGCACAACTATGGCACAACTGTGTTACACCTCTAGCACAAATCAGGCACAACTCTGGCACAACTCTGGCATAACTCTGGCACAACTCTTCCACAACTTTGGCACAGCTCTGGCACAACTGTAGCACAACTCTGGCACAATTCTAGCCCAACTGTGGAATGACTCTGGCAGAACTGTTGCACAACTCTGGTACAACTCTGGCACAACTCTGGCACAATTCTGGCACAA
>SZWC01004059.1:48336-61976 GCA_023375785.1 Penium margaritaceum
ACAAAAGTAGGCATATGTACTGCCTTTGACCAAAGAAATCCGCTGTGTGTGGTCAACGTTGACAACTCATAATACGAGTCACAAATGGTCAGAGGGCGAGACAATGGTTTGGGAACACCAGGTATCAACTAGCAAGCACAAGGACCTTCAATGAGTAGTGGCATGGTGTGGATACCATGCACGATGACCAACCAAAGTGGGCATATGTCACTGACCATGACCAAAGAATGTCACTAAGTGTGGTAAACGTTGACAACTCATAACACGAGTAACAAATGGTCAGAGTGGAAGACAATGGTTTGTGAATACTAGTTATCGAGTAGCAAGTACAAATATCTTCAATATGTAGTGGCAAAGTGTGGCTACCATGCAGAGTGACCAACCAATGTATGCATATAACACTGACCATTACTTACGAATTTAACTTCATGTGGTCAATGTTGACAACTCACAACATGAGTCATAGATAGTCAAAGGGGGATACCAATGGTTTGGGTACACTAGCTATCAACTAGAAGGCACAAAGACCTTCAATACATAGTGACACGGCGTGGTAACCATGTACAGTGAAAACCGAAAGTAGGCATATGTCACTAACCATGACCAAACAAACTTCACAGTGTTTGGTCAACATTGAAAACTCATAACACGAGTCACAAATGGTCAGGGGGGGGGGAAACAATGGGTTGTGAACACTAGTTATCAACTAGCAAGTAGAAATACCTTCAACAAGTAATGGCATGGTGTGGCTAACGTGCACAGTGACCAACCAAAGGATGCATACATCACCGACTATGACCGTAGAAGTCCTCCATGTATGGTCAACATTGACAACTCATAACACGTGTCACAAATGGTCAAAGGGAGCAACAATGGTTTGAAAACCCTATGTATTGACTAGAAAGGAAAAAGAACTTCAATATGTAGTGGCACGGTGTGGCTACTATGCACACAAAACACCCAAACTAGGCATGTGTCACAGACCATGACCAAAGAATTTCAATGTGGGTGGTCAATGTTCACCAACCATAACACGAGTCACGAACGGTCAGAGGGAGGAACAATGGTCTGGGAATATCAGTTCTAAACTAGCAATTACAATGACCTTCAATGAGTAGTAGCATGGTGTGGCAATCATGCACAATGACCGACCAAAGTAGGCATATGTACTGCCTTTGACCAAAGAAGTCCGCTGTTTGTGGTCAACGTTGACAACTCATAATACAAGTCACCAATGGTCAGAGGGGAAAACAATGGTTTGGGAAACCCAGGTATCAACTAGCAAGCACAAGGACATTCAATAAGTTGTGGCACGGTGTGGATACCATGCACGATGAGCACCCAAAGTAGGCATATATCACTAACCATGACCAAAGAATGTCACCATGTGTGGTAATTTTTGACAACTCATAAAACGAGTCACAAATGGTCAGAGTGGAACAGAATGGTTTCTAAATACAAGTTATCTACTAGCAAGTACAAATACCTTAAACATGTACTGGCACAGTGTGGCTACGATGCACAATGACCAACCAATGTATGAATATGTCATTGACCATGACCTAGGAATTTCACTTCATGTGGTCAACGTTGACAACTCACAACACGGGTCATAGATAGTCAGAGGGGGTAACAGTGGTTTGGGAATACTAGCTATCAACTAGACAGCAGAAAGAAATTCAATACGTAGTGATACAGCGTGGTAACCATGTAGAATGACCAACCAAAGTAGGCAGAAGTCACTGACCATGACCAAAAGAAGTTCGCACTGTGTGGTCAACATTGAAAACTCATAACATGAGTCACAAATGGTGAGAGGGTGAAACAATGGGTTGGAAACACTAGTTATCAACTAGAAAGTACAAAGACCGTCAACACGTAGTGGCACGGTGTGGCTAACGTGCACAGTGACCAACCAAAGGATGCATACGTCACTGACTATGACCAAAGAATTCCACCATGTATGGTCAACATTGACAACTCATAACACGAGTCACAAATGGTCAGAGGGAGAGACAATGGTTTGGGAACCCTATGTATTGACTAGAAAGGAAAAAGAACTTTAATACGTAGTGGCACGGTGCGGCTTCTATGCACACCAAACACCCAAACTAGGCATATGTCACTGACCATGACCAAAGAATTTCAATATGGGTGGTCAACGTTGACCAACCATAACACGAGTCACAAACGGTCAGAGGGGGAAACAATGCTATGGGAATATCAGTTCTCAACTAGAAAGTACAACGACCTTCAATCAGTAGTAGCACAGTGTGGCTACCATGCACAATGACCAACCAAAGTAGGCATATGTACTGCCTTTGATCAAGGAAATCAGCTGTGTTTGGACAACATTGACAACACATAATACGAGTCACAAATGGTCAGAGGGGGAAACAATGGTTTGGGAACACCAGGTATCAACTAGCAAGCACAAGGACCTTCAGTAAGTTGTGGCACGGTGTGGATACCATGCACGATGACCAACCAAAGTAGGCATATGTCACTGACAATGACCAAATAATGTCACTAAGTGTGGAAAACTTTGACAACTCATCACACGAGTCACAAATGGTCAGAGTGGAAGACAATGGTTTGTGAATACTGCTTATCGAGTAGCAAGTACAAATACCTTCAATATGTACTGGCACAGTGTGGCTACCATGCACAGTGACCAACCAACGTATGCATATGTCACTGACCATGACCAACAAATTTCACTTCATGTGGTCAACGTTGACAAATCATAACACGCGGTACAGATAGTCAAAGGGGGATACCAATGGTTTGGGAACACTAGCTATCAACTAGAAAGCACAAAGACCTTCAATACATAGTGACACGGCGTGGTAACCATGTACAGTGAAAACCCAAAGTAGGCATATGTCACTAACCATTACCAAACAAATTTCACAGTGTTTGATCAACGTTGAAAACTCATAACACGAGTCACAAATGGTCAGAGGGGGAAACAATGGGTTGGGAACACTAGTTATCAACTAGCAAGTAGAAAGACCTTCAACAAGTAGTGGCACGGTGTGGCTAGCGTGCACAGTGACCAACCAACGGATGCATACGTCACTGACTATGACCGTAGAATTCCACCATGTATGGTCAACATTGACAACTCATAACACGAGTCACAAATGGTCAGAGGGAGAGACAATGGTTTGGGAACCCTATGTATAGACTAGAAAGGAAAACGAACTTCAATACGTAGTGGCACGGTGTGGCTACTATGCACACCAATCACCCAAACTAGGCATATGTCACTGACCATGACCAAAGAATTTCAATATGGGTGGTCAACGTTCAACAACCATAACACGAGTCACAAACGGTCAGAGGGGGGAACAATGGTCTGGGAATATCAGTTCTCAACTAGCAATTACAATGACCTTCCATGAGTAGCAGCACGGTGTGGCTACCATGCACAATGACCGTCCAAAGTAGGCATATGTACTTCCTTTGACCAAAGAAATCCGCTGTGTGTGGTCAACATTGACAACTCATAATACGAGTCACAAATGGTCACAGGGGAAAACAATGGGTTGGGAACACCAGGTATCAAATAGCAAGCACAAAGACCTTCAATAAGTTGTGGCACGGTGTGGATACCATGCACGATGACCAACCAAAGTAGACATATGTCACTGACCATGACCAAAGAATATCAGTTCATGTGGTCAATGTTGACAACTCACAACACGAGTCACAGATAGTCTTGGGGGGTCACAATGGTTTGGGAGGACTAGCTATCAACTAGAAAGCACAAAGACCTTCAATACGTAGTGACACGACAAGTTAACCATGTACAGTGACAAACCAAAGTATGCATATGTCACAAACCATGACCAAAAGAATTTCACAGAGTGTCGTCAACGTTGAAAACTCTTAACACGAGTCACAAATGGTCCGAGGGGGAAACAATGGGTTAGGAACACTAGTTTTCAAGTAGCAAGTACAAAGAAGTTCAACAAGTAGTGGCACGGTTTGGTTAACGTGTACAGTGACCATCCAAAGGATGCATACCTCACTGACTATGACGGAAGAAGTCCATTATGTGTGGTCAACATTGACAAGTCATTACACGAGTAAAAAAATGGTAAGAGGGAGAGACAATGGTTTCAACCAAACTACCCTATGTATCTACTAGAAAGGACAATGAACGTCAATACGTAGGGCCACGGTGTGGCTACTATGCAGACCAAACAACCAAACTAGGCATATGTGACTGACCATGACCAAACAATTTCAATATGTGTGGTCAATGTTCACCAACCATAGCACAAGTCACAAACAGTCAGAGGGGGAAACAATGATCTGGGAATATCAGTTCTCAACTAGTAATTAGAGCGACCTTCAATCAGTAGAAGCACGGTGTGGCTACCATGCACAATGACCGACCAAAGTAGGCATATGTACTGCCTTTGACCAAAGAAATCCGCTGTGTGTGGTCAACGTTGACAACTCATAATAGGAGTCACAAATGGTCAGAGGGGGAGACAATGGTTTGGGAGCACCAGGTATCAACTAGCAAGCACAAGGACCTTCAATAAGTTGTGGCACAGTGTGGATACCATGCACGATGATTAACCAAAGTAGGCATATGTCACTGACCATGACCAAATAATGTCACTAAGTGTGGTAAACTTTGACAACTCATAACACGAGTCACAAATGGTCATAGTGGAAGACAATGGTTCGTGAATACTAGTTATCCAATAGCAGGTACAAATACTTTCGATATGTAGTGGCACAGTGTGGCTATCATGCACAGTGACCAACCAAAGCAGCATATTTCACTGACCATGAGCAACGAATTTCACTTCATGTGGTCAACGTTGACAACTCACAACACGAGTCACAGACAGTCAATGGGGGATAACAGTGCTTTGGGAACACTAGCTATCATCTAGAAATCACAAAGACCTTCAAAACGTAGTGACAAGGCGTCGTAATCATGTACAGTGAAAAACCAAAGTAGGCATATGTCACTAACCATGACCAAACTAATTTCACAGTGTGTGGTTAACGTTGAAAACTCATAACACGAGTCACAAATGGTCAGAGAGGGAAACAATGGGTTGGGAACACTAGTTATCAACTAGCAAGTACGAACACCTTCAACAAGTAGTGGCACGGTGTGGCTAGCGTGCACAGTGACCAACCAAAGGATGCATACGTCACTGACTATGACCGAAGAAGCCCACTAGGTGTGGTCAACATTGGCAACTCATAACACGAGTCACAAATGGTCAGAGGGAGAGACAATGGTTTTAAAACCCTATGTATCGACTGGAAAGGACAAATAAATTCAATACGTAGTGGCACGGTGTGGTTAATATGAACACCAAACAACCAAACTAGGCATATGTCACTGACCAAGACCAGCGATTTTCAGTATGGGTGGTCAACGTTCACCAACAATAACACGAGTCACAAATGGTCAGAGGGTGAAACAATGGTCTGGGAATATCAGTTCTCAACTAGCAAGTACAACAACCTTCAATCAGTAGTAGCACAGTTTGGCTACCATGCACAATGACCGACCAAAGTAGGCATATGTACTGCCTTTGATCAAGGAAATCAGCTGTTTTTGGACAACATTGACAACTCATAATACGAGTCACAAATGGTCAGAGGGGGAAACAATGGTTTGGGAACACCAGGTATCAACTAGCAAGCACGAGGACCTTCAGTAAGTTGTGGCACGGTGTGGATACCATGCACGATGACCAACCAAAGAAGGCATATGTCACTAACCATGACCAAATAATGTCACTATGTGTGGTAACATTTGACAACTCATAACACGAGTCACAAATGGTCAGAGTGGAAGATAATGGTTTGTCAATACTACTTCTCGACTAGCAAGTACAAGTACCTTCAATATGTAGTGGCATAGTGTGGCTACCATGCACAGTTAAAAACCAAATATGAATATGTCACTGACCATGACCAAAGAATTTCACTTCATGTGGTCACTGTTCACAGATTACAACACGAGTCATAGATAGTCATAGGGGGGTAACAATTGTTTGGGAAGACTAAGTATCAACTAGAAAGGACAAAGACCTTCAATATGTAGTGACACGGCGTGGTAACCATGTACAGTGACAAACCAAATTAGGCATATGTCACTGACCATGACCAAAGAATTTCAACATGGGTGGTCAACGTTCGCAACCCATAACACAAGTCACAAATGGTCAGAGGGGGGAAACAATGGTTTCGAAACACTATGTATCTTCTAGCAAGTACAGAATCTTTCGTATGTATTGGCACGGTGTGGCTACAGTGCACAATGACCTATCCAAGTAGGCATACATCACTGCTCATGACCAAAGAAGCTGAGTGTGTGTGGTCAACGTTCACAGCTCATAATACAAGTCAAAAATGGGCAGAGGGAGAAACAATGGTTTGGGAATACTCGGTATCGACTAGCAAGTACAAAGACCTTCGATAAGTAGTGGCACGGTTTGGCTACCATGCACACTGACCAACCAAAGTATGCTTGTGTCACTGAACATTATAAAAAGAACCTCACTGTGTGTAGTCAACTTTCCTTCTTACGGCTGGTCAATCGGAGCAACGGTGGAGAAGTTATTCAAGCTCGAAGTTTCAAANCGGTAGGTCCTGGGTTTGAATCCTCGTACGCGCAATATAGAATAGGCTCGTGACCTGGGGGGGAGGGGGGGCGGCCGTGTTGTGATACCTCAAGTCTACCTTCGAGCCTAAGCCGTGGGGGGGTAGGGGGGGTGTCATAATGCGGTCGCAAATCTGTCCTCCAGGTCGTCCACGGAACATCCCTCTAGGGGGGTGGGAGGGAGTATTCCAGTGAAGGCACCTATGCGCAACAAATCAACAAAAACCAACCTGGTGTCAAAGAAAGAAACCTTTTGCTATTTATTGACTAGCAAGTGCAAAGACCTTCAACAAGAAGTGGCACGGTATGACCAACCAAAGTAGGCATATGTCACTGACCATGACCAAAGAATGTCACCATGTGTGGTAAAGTTTGACAACTCATAACACGAGTCACAAATGGTCAGTGTGGAAGATAATGGTTTCTCAATACGAGTTATCTACTAGCAAGTACAAATACATTCAATATGTAGTGTCACAGTTGGGCTACAATGCACAGTGACCAACCAAAGTATAAATATGTCACTGACCATGACCAAGGAATTTCACTTCATGTGGTCAACCTTGACAACTCATAACACGGGTCATAGATAGTAAGAGGGGGTAACAATGGTTTGGGAAGACTAGCTATCAACTAGACAGCACAAAGACATTCAATACGTAGTGATACAGCATGGTAACAATGTAGAATGACCAACCAAAGTAGGAATATGTCACTAACCATGACCAAACAAATTTCACAGTGTTTGGTCAACGTTGAAAACACATAACACGAGTCACAAATGGTCAGAGGGGAAAACAATGGGTTGGAAACACTAGTTATCAACTAGAAAGTACAAAGTCTTTCAACACGTATTGGCACGGTGTGGCTAACGTGCACAGTGACTAACCAAAGGATGCATACGTCAACGACTATGACCGTAGAAATGCACCATGTATGGTCAACATTGACTACTCATAACACGAGTCACAAATGGTCAGAGGGAGAGACAATGGTTTGAGAACCCTAGGTATCGACTAGAAAGGAAAAAGATTTTCAATATGTAGTGGCACGGCGTGGCTACTATGCACACCAAACACCCAAACTAGGCATATGTCACTGACCATGACCAAAGAATTGCAATGTGGGTGGTCAACGTTCACCAACCATAACACGAGTCACAAATGGTCAGAGGGAGGAACAATGGTCTGGGAATATCAGTTCTCAACTAGAAATTACAATGACCTTCAATAAGTAGTAGCACGGTGTGGCTACCATGCACAATGACCAACCAAAGTAGGCATATGTACTGCCTTTGACCAAAGAAATCTGCTGTTTGTGGTCAACGTTGACAACTCATAACACGAGTTACAAATGCTCAGAGGGGAAAACAATGGTTTGGGAACCCCAGGTATCAACTAGCAGGCACAAGTACCTTCAGTAAGTTGTGGCACGGTGTGGATACCATGCACGATGACCAACCAAAGTAGGCATATGTCACTAACCATGACCAAAGAATGTCACCATGTGTGGTAAACGTTTACAACTCATAAAACGAGTCACAAATGGTCAGAGTGGAAGAGAATGGTTTCTAAATACAGGTTATCTACTAGAAAGTACAAATACCTTCAATATGTAGTGGCACAGTGTGGCTACAATGCAAAGTGACCAACCAATGTATGAATATGTCATTGACCATGACCAAGGAATCTCATTTCATGTGGTCAACGTTGACAACTCACAACACGGGTCATAGATAGTCAGAGGGGATAACAGTGGTTCGGGAATACTAGCTATCAACTAGACAGCACAAAGAAATTCAATACATAGTGATACCGCGTGGTAACCATGTAGAATGACCAACCAAAGTAGGCATAAGTCACTGATCATGACCAAAAGAATTTTGCAGTGTGTGGTCAACATTGAAAACTCATAACACGAGTCACAAATGGTCAGAGGGGGAAACAATGGGTTGGAAACACTAGTTATCAACTAGAAAATACAAATACCTTCAACACGTAGTGGCACGGTGTGGCTAGCGTGCACAGTGACCAACCAAAGGATGCATATGTCACTGACTATGACCGTAGAAGTCCACCATGTATGGTCAACATTGACAACTCATAACACGAGTCACAAATGGTCAGAGGGAGAGACAATGGTTTGGGACCCCTATGTATCCACTAGAAAGGAAAACGAACTTTAATACGTAGTGGCATGGTGTGGCTTCTATGCACAGCAAACACCCAAAATAGGCATATGTCACTGACCATGACCAAAGAATTTCAATATGGGTGGTCAACGTTGACCAACCATAACACGAGTCACAAACGGTCAGAGGGGGAAACAATGCTATGGGAATATCAGTTCTCAACTAGCAAGTACAACGACCTTCAATCAGTAGTAGCACAGTGTGGTTACCATGCACAATGACCGACCAAAGTAGGCATATGTGTTGCCTTTGACCAAAGAAATCCGCTGTGTGGTCAACGATGACAACTCATAATACAAGTCACAAATGGTCAGAGGGTGAGACAATGGTTTGGGAACACCAGGTATTAACTAGCAAGCACAAGGACCTTCAATAAGTAGTGGCACGGTGTGGATACCATGCACGATGACCAACCAAAGTAGGCATATGTCACTGACCATGACCAAATAATATCACTAAGTGTGGCAAACTTTGACAACTCATAACATGAGTCACAAATGGTCAGAGTGGGAGACAATGGTTTGTGAATACTGGTTATGGAGTAGCAAGTACAAATACATTCAACATGTAGTGGCACAGTGTGGCTACCATGCACAGTGACCAACCAACGTATGCATATGTCACTGACCATGACCAACGAATTTCACTTCATGTGGTCAACGTTGACAAATCACAACACACATTACAGATAGTCAAAGGGGGATACCAATGGTTTGGGGACACTAGCTATCAACTAGAAAGCACAAATACCTTCAATACATAGTGACACGGCGTGGTAACCATGTACAGTGAAAACCCAAAGTAGGCATATGTCACAAACCATGACCAAAAGAATTTCACAGTGTGTGGTCAACGTTGAAAACTCATAACACGAGTCACAAATGGTCAGAGGGGGAAACAATGGGTTGGGAACACTAGTTATCAACTAGCAAGTAGAAAGACCTTCAACAAGTAGTGGCACGGTGTGGCTAGCGTGCACAGTGACCAACCAAAGGATGCATACGTCACTGACTACGACCATAGAATTCCACCATGTATGGTCAACATTGACAACTCATAACACGAGTCACAAGTGGTCAGAGGGAGAGACAATGGTTTGGGAACCCTATGTATAGACTAGAAAGGAAAAAGAACTTCAATACGTAGTGGCACGGTGTGGCTACCATGCACACCAAACACCCAAACTAGGCATATGTCACTGACCATGACCAAAGAATTTCAATATGGGTGGTCAACGTTGACCAACCATAACACGAGTCACAAACGGTCAGAGGGGTAAACATTGGTCTGGGAATATCAGTTTTCAACTAGAAATTACAATGACCTTCCATGAGTAGTAGCACGGTGTGGCTACCATGCACAATGACCGACCAAAGTAGGCATATGTACTGCCTTTGACCAAAGAAATCCGCTGTGTGTGGTCAACATTCACAACTCATAATACGAGTCACAAATGGTCACAGGGGAAAACAATGGGTTGGGAACACCAGGTATCAAATAGCAAGCACAAAGACCTTCAATAAGTTGTGGCATGGTGTGGATACCATGCACAATGACCAACCAAAGTAGGCATATGTCACTGACCATGACCAAAGAATGTCACCATGTGTGGTAAACTTTGACAACTCATAACACGAGTCACAAATGGTCAGAGTCGAATATAATGGTTTCTAGATACTACTTATGGACTAGCAAGTACAAATACCTTCAATATGGAGTGGCACTGTGTGGCTACAATGCACGGTGACCAACCAAACTATGCATGTGTTACTGACCATGACCAAAGAATATCAGTTCATGTGGTCAATGTTGACAACTCACAACACGAGTCACAGATAGTCTTGGGGGGTAACAATGGTTTGGGAGGACTAGCTATCAACTAGAAAGCACAAAGACCTTCAATACGTAGTGACACGACAAGTTAACCATGTACAGTGACAAACCAAAGTAGGCATATGTCACAACCCATGACCAAAAGAATTTCACAGTGTGTGGTCAACGTTGAAATCTCTCAACACGAGTTACAAATCGTCTGAGGGGGAAGCAATGGGTTGGGAACACTAGTTTTCGACTAGCAAGTACGAGGACCTTCAACAAGTAGTGGCATGGTGTGGTCAGCGTGTACAGTGACCATCCAAATGATGCATACCTCACTGACTATGACCGAAGAAGTCCATTATGTGTGGTCAACATTGACAAGTCATTACACGAGTAAAAAAATGGTAAGAGGGAGAGACAATGGTTTCGACCAAACTACCATATGTATCTACTAGAAAGGACAATTAACGTCAATACATAGGGGCACGGTGTGGCTACTATGCACACCAAACAACCAAACTAGGCATATGTCACTGACCATGACCAGAGAATTTCAATATGGGTGGTCAACGTTCACCAACCATAGCACGAGTCACAAACTGTCAGAGGGGGAAACAATGATCTGGGAATATCAGTTCTCAACTAGCAATTAGAGCGACCTTCAATCAGTAGAAGCACAGTGTGGCTACCATGCACAATGACCGACCAAAGTAGGCATATGTATTGCCTTTGACCAAAGAGATCCGCTGTGTGTGGTCAACGTTGACAACTCATAATAGGAGTCAAAAATGGTCAGAGGGGGAGACAATGGTTTGGGAACACCAGGTATCAACTAGCAAGTACAAGGACCTACAATAAGTTGTGGCACAATGTGGATACCATGCACGATGACCAACCAAAGTAGGCATATGTCACTGACCATGACCAAATAATGTCACTAAGTGTGGTAAACTTTGACAACTCATAACACGAGTCACAAATGGTCATAGTGGAAGACAATGGTTCGTGAATACTAGTTATCCAGTAGCAAGTACAAATACTTTCGATATGTAGTGGCACAGTGTGGCTACCATGCACAGTGACCAACCAAAGTATGCATATGTCACTGACCATGAGCAACGAATTTCACTTCATGTGGTCAACGTTGACAACTCACAACATGAGTCATAGACAGTCAATGGGGGGTAACAGTGGTTTGGGAATACTAGCTATCATCTATAAATCACAGAGACCTTCAAAACGTAGTGACAAGGCGTCGTAATCATGTACAGTGAAAAACCAAAGTAGGTATATGTCACTAACCATGACCAAACAAATTTCACAGTGTGTGGTTAACGTTGGAAACTCATAACACGAGTCACAAATGGTCAGAGGGGGAAACAATGGGTTGGGAACACTAGTTATCAACTAGAAAGTACGAAGACCTTCAACAAGTAGTGGCACGGTGTGGTTAGCGTGCACAGTGACCAACAAAAGGATGCATACGTCACGGACTATGACTGAAGAATTCCTCAATGTGTGGTCAACATTGACAACTTATAAGACGAGCCACAAATGGTCATAGGGAGAGGCAATGGTTTGGGAACCATATGCATGGACTAGAAAAGACAAATAACTTCAATACGTAGTGGCACGGTGTGGCTACTATGCACACCAAACAACCAAGCCAGGCATATGTCACTGACCATGACCAAAGAATTTCAATATGGGTGGTCCACCTTCACCAACCATAACACGAGTCACAAAACGGTCAGATGGGGGAAACAATGGTCCGAGAATATCAGTTCTCAACTAGAAATTACAATGAACTTCCATGAGTAGTAGCACGGTGTGGCTACGATGCACAATGACCGACCAAAGTAGGCATATGTAGTGCCTTTGACCAAAGAAATCCGCTGTGTGTGGTCAACGTTGACAACTCATAATATGAGTCACAAATGGCCAGCGGGGGAAACAATGGTTTGGGGGCACCAGGTTGTTGGCTCTAGTGGGTGAGGAGGCACCCTCAAGGATGCCTAGCTCTTGCTGGTTCACGCGACCAAGGTTTGGGACAGCCAAGGGACACCAATGGTGAAGAGTGTGGAGCACAAGGATCACGGATGTGAGGGGGCAGAACACGTCGCATTCCGTAGAACTGAATCGAAACACGATTTTGTTAGTTAGCATAGTGAGATTACATCAGATCCTGATAGCCTGTGATCTAAGCTTTCCAACGCATCCAAGCACGCCCAAAATGGAGCAGTAGAGCCCCTGCTACGGCCGTCGAAGTAACCCTTGGTGGAGCCGCCTACCTTGCCTTGCACGCTAGGCAATGGGAGGCGCTTGGACGATGACCCGTCGAAGCGCCTTTCCTCGCCCAGAAGTCAAGGAGAAGTTCATCCTGGTCAAGGAGGTCCTTATGGTCACCTCATTCATACCCCTGGTGCATTTGGAGGCCATTAGGAATGAACTCGGATCACTGGCGGTGGAATATCCCGCCACCCATGGCGGGTACCAGATTCCACCCACCCAACACCCGCTTTTCGGGCTAGGCTAACGTTCTGAATAATCACTCAAATCGATCGATTCAAAGCTCGATCCTGCATAAAACAATCCAAGGAATCCAAATCTAAAGTCAGATTAGGTGTTCGACCACCCCTGAGTGGTCTAACCAGGAAGTACACTCAACGGCACTCATGGCAAGGGGCACACGATGTCAACAATCTCCCCCTTGCACCGGAGCCTTGATGCCCTGTCCTTGGAACGTGTAGCATTTTAAACTTCACAGCGCAGACCAAGCTCCATGCAGCTCGTGTCATGCCTGTCCTTGGGCTGTGCCTTGGTCATGGCATCGGCGAGCATGCGCTTAGTGCCACAATGCACAATAGCCGCATCTCCCTTTGCCACCAAGTCCCGCGTGTAGTGATGACGGATCTCGATGTGCTTGGTCCTCCTGTGCAGCACTGGGTTCTGGGTCAGGCTGATGGCACTCATGTTGTCAAC
>SZWC01004059.1:91087-102892 GCA_023375785.1 Penium margaritaceum
GTATCGACTAGCAAGTACAAAGACCTTCGATAAGTAGTGACACTGTTTGGCTACCATGCACACTGACCAACCAAAGTATGCTTGTGTCACTGAACATTATAAAAAGAACCTCACTGTGTGTAGTCAACTTTCCTTCTTACGGCTGGTCAATCGGAGCAATGTTGGAGAAGTTAATCAAGCTCGAAGTCTCAAAATTTAAAATTCCGTCCGCGTCAATTGTTTATGATTAAACTTACTTTGTTACTATTCATACTTTTGAAAACTATCCTCTAATCTTACACCCCCTTATTTCATGTCATCTACCCATAGGAACTCCTATAACATCAGTTGGACATCATATGAACACCATGTGAGTTGGCTTGGTGCTTATAGAGTTAGATTCTGGAGCGATAGGTCCTGGGTTTGAATCCTCGTACGCACAATATAGAAAAGGCTCGCGACCTTGGGGGAGGGGGGGGGCGTGTTGTGATACTTCAACTCTACATTTGAGCCTAAGCCGTGGGGGGGGTAGGGGGGTGTCATAATGCGGTCGCAAATCTGTCCTCCAGGTCGTCCACGGAACATCCCTCTAGGGGGGTGGGAGGGAGTATTCCAGTGAAGGCACCTACGTGCAACAAATCAACAAAAACCGACCTGGTGTCAAAGGGAGAAACCTTTTGCTATTTATTGACTAGCAAGTGCAAAGACCTTCAACAAGAAGTGGCACGGTATGACCAACCAAAGTTGGCATATGTCACTGACCATGACCAAAGAATGTCACCATGTGTTGTAAACTTGCACAACTCATAACACGAGTCACAAATGGTTAGAGTGGAAGACAATGGTTTCTAAATACTACCTATCTACTAGCAAGTACAAATACCTTCAATATGTAGGGGCACAGTGTGGCTACAATGCACAGTGACCAACCAAAGTATAAATATGTCACTCACCATGACCAAGGAATTTCACTTCATGTGGTCAACGTTGACAACTCGGGTCATAGATAGTCAGAGGGGGCAATAATGGTTTGGGAAGACTAGCTATCAACTAGCCAGCACAAAGACATTCAATACGTAGTGATACAGCGTGGTAACAATGTAGAATGACCAACCAAAGTAGGCATATGTCACTAACCATGACCAAACAAATTTCACAGTGTTTGGTCGACGTTGAAAACTCATCACACGAGTCACAAATGGTCAGAGGGGGAAACAATGGGCTGGGAACACTAGTTATCAACTAGAAAGTACAAAGACCTTCAACACGTAGTGGCACGGTGTGGCTAGCGTGCACAGTGACCAACCAAAGGATGCATACGTCACTGACCATGACCGTAGAAGTCCACCATGTATGTGTCAGGAATGCTTTCCTGGCGTGTCCTGAACTGCCTAAGTGTGCACGGCTTCTTAGTGCAAAGAGACTTCCAAGGGAGGTGTGTACTTTGGGTCGCCACAACACCTCAGTGCAGAATTCTGGCAGAATGCAGGTTGCGGAAACTGAGAGAGGCTGCGAATCATTAATGGTTAGTTCTTTTGGTGAGATTACATCAGATTCTTTTAGCCTGTGATCTGAGCTTTCCAACGCATCCAAGCACGCCCAAAACGGAGCAGTATAGCCTCTGCTACGCCCATCTAAGCAACCCTTGGTGGAGCCGCCTTTGGCTGCCGCCGACGTGAGTCGTCTCCGACACGAGCCGACGACGGCTCGAAGCGCCTTTCTTTCATTGACAAGTCAAAGGGCGGCTCGACCTGGTCCAGGGGACCTCCCTGGTTGCTTCCTCTAGGGCCTTGGGGTCTATGGAGCCAGTTGGAGCTGAACATGGACCACCGGCGGTGGAGTATCCCGTCACCCCGGACGGGTACCAGATTTCACCCGCCTCACCACCCGAACTTTGGGTAGGGCTAACTTTCTGAATTCTCAACCAAATCGAGCAACTGAAAGCTCGAAATCGCATGGCAAAATCCAAGAAGTCCAAATCTACAATCAGATTTGACATTCAACCACTCTCTAGCGGTCGGACCAGGAAAACGGCAAACGGCAACCATGGCAGGGGCACTTTTTTTAACAATCTCCCCCGTGCACCTTCCATGCCGGATGCCCCATGCTCACTCTTTACTCGTCCGCTCCTGTGCCTTCAAGCCCTTCACAGCTTGTCAACCCAAGCCCTGCAAGGCTGATGACATGCCGATCTTGGGGCTGCGCCTTGGTCAAGCAATCTGCGAGCATGTGCTTTGTGCTGCAATGCTGCAGCACAACCTGTCCCTTCTCCACCATGTCGCGCGCGTAGTGGTAGCGCACGTCAATGTGCTTCTTCCTCCTGTGCTGTGTCGGGTTGTTGGTCAGCGAGACGGAGCCGGTGTTGTCCTCCTGAACCACCGTAGGCTCCTGCTGCGGCACGCCCAGCTCCCCCAGCAATCTGCGGAGCCACACCGCTTCCTTGACCGCCTCGGCCAGAGCGACGTACTCCGCCTCTACTGTGGAGGTGGCGACGCAGTCCTGCTTCCTGCTACACCACGAGACCGCTGCACCTGCGAGGAAGAACACATAGCCAGAAGTGGACTTCCTCTTGTCCACATCGCCGGCGTAGTCCGCGTCAGTGTAGCAGACCAGCCGCAAGGGGTCTGACCTCCCCTTTCCATCGTACTTCAGGCGCGCATGTCGCGTTGCCTGCAAGTACCGGAGGATGCGCTTCGCCGCCTGCCAGTGTAGTGGCCCAGGGTTGGCCACATACCTGCTCACCTGACCCACCGCGTAGGCCAAGTCCGGCCGAGTCGCCACCATGGCATACATCAGGCTGCCCACCACCGACTGGTAGGGCACCTCCGCCATGTCCTCCTTCTCCTCTTTGGTTTGCGGCGCCATCGCCGCACTCAGCTCACAACTTGTGGAGAACGGACTNCCCAGGGTTGGCCACATACCTGCTCACCTGGCCCACCGCGTAGGCCAAGTCCGGCCGAGTCGCCACCATGGCATACATCAGGCTGCCCACCACCGACTGGTAGGGCACCTCCGCCATGTCCTCCTTCTCCTCTTTGGTTTGCGGCGCCATCGCCGCACTCAGCTCACAACTTGTGGAGAACGGACTGCCCACTGGTTTGCAGTCCTCCATGCCGTACCGCTTCAGGACCTCGGCTGCGTACTTGGCCTGCCCCAACTCAAGCGTGCGCGCCCTCCGGTTCCGCGTGATGCTCACCCCGAGGTAGTACTCCAGCTCCCCCATATCCGTCATCTTAAATCTGCTGCTTAGCTGCTCCTTGAGCTGCTGCAAAGCCACCAGATCTGATGAACACAGGATCAGGTCGTCCACGTAGAGTGTGACAATCTGATGGAGTCCCTTGTTGCGCCGCACGTACACGCTATGGTCTGACTCACAGCGCTTGAAGCCGAGCTCCGCCATGTAGCCGTCCATCTGTTGGTACCAGCACCTGGGCGCCTGTTTTAGCCCGTACAAGGCCTTCCGCAGCTTGCACACCTTGCCTTCCGGTGCATCCACCCCCTCCGGCACCTCAAGGTAGATCTCCTTGTCGATAATGCCATTGAGGAATGCCGTCTTGACATCCATTTGGTGGATCTCCATGTCCTTTGCGGCTGCCACCACGAGGATCGTCCGGATGCTTGTGAACTTGGCGACAGGCGCGAACGTCTCATCGTAGTGTTCGCCTTTCCGCTGCGCGTACCCCTTCGCCACTAGCCGCGCCTTGTATTTCTCCACCTTGCTGTCCTTGATGAGCTTCACCTTGAACACCCACTTGGAGCTGATCACCTTCGCCCCCTCAGGCCGATCCACCAACTCCCAAGTGCCGTTCTCAGCAAGGGACGCAAGTTCAGATTTTATTGCTTCGCCCCACTGCTGCCCGTCAGGCCGTGCAAGCGCCTCTTGCACGGTTGTCGGCTCCGTTGCGGCTGCCATCATGCACCGCGCCATGCCAACCCAACGGCCCGTGCTCGCGTCATACCGCTTTGCCGCATTCCGCTGCCTCCGGCTGCGACGCGGCGACCTTGGCGACGCTGGCTGCTGGTCTTGCTGCTGCCCTGCTGCAACGTTGTCCTCGGCCGCGGACTCCCCCGCGTCGGCTGCTGCGTCCTGCGCTCCAGCGGCACCTGCACCTGCTGCATTGCCCTGCTGCGCTCCAGCACCGTCATCCTCCAAGGCATCGACTTCTGCAGCCGCCGGCTCCTCCTCTCGCTCAAGGAGTTGGAACCACTCCCCCTGCTTTGGAGAGTGCGCTGCGTCAATGTTCTTGCTGCTGCTGCAGTAGCTCTGCTGCTCATCAAACGTGACGTCGCGGCTGGTGATGACGTCCTGCGTCCGTGGATCAAAGAGCCGGTACGCCTTGAGCGCACTCTCGTACCCGACAAACGCGTACGCCTTTGCACGCGGTTCCAGTTTGGAGTCTTTTCTTTGCGCGGCCTGCACCAACGCGTGCGCCTTGCACCCGAACGCCTTCAGGTGCGCCACGCTTGGTTTGCGTCCGCTCCAAGCCTCTTGCGGCGTCTTCCAGCCGCCCTTCCCTTTCAGCACTGCTGTTGGGGTGAGGTTGGTGATGTAGCATGCCGTACTCACGGCCTCGGCCCACAGGCTCCGTGGCAGTTTAGCGTCCATGAGCATCGTCCGCGCCATGGTGAGTAGCGTCTGGTTCGCACGCTCCGCCACACCATTTGACTGAGGTGTGTACGGAGTGGTTGGCTGCCACTCAATCCCCTGCTCCTTCAGCCACCCTCCGCAGCCCACGTACTCGCCGCCATTGTCGCTACGTAGCACTCTGACCTTGCGGCCAGTCTGCCTCTCCACTGCTGCGACATACTTCTTCAGTCGGTCCAGCACCTCGCTCTTCCGCTTCATGAAGTAGACGTAGAGTTTTCTGCTGCAATCGTCGATGAAGGTGACGAAGTACCGCGCCCCCCCAATGGACGGCGTCTTGATCGGTCCGCACACATCACTGTGCACGACCTCGAGCAGGTTCTCGGCCCGCCGTTGTCCGTCTTCAAACGGCTTGCGCTTCGCCTTGCCCACGATGCAAGGCTTGCACTTGTGCTCTGCGGAATCTGCTACTGCGTCAGCTGCACCGGTGATGTTGAGGCCGCGAACCATGTTGCGCTTCGCCATCTCTTGCACGACTGCGGGCGACGAGTGCCCCAGCCGCCGATGCCACAGCTGCAGGTCTGCTCCCCCATCTTTAGCGAGGTTGACGATGCGTGCTGGCGGGTCTGCTGCGTCTGTTGCCGAGGGGATGACCTTGGTCTCAACGATGTAGAGACCTCCCTCACGCTTGGCCTCGAGCACAACCTCGCCACCGCCGTCCATCCACACGACTGCACTTTTCCTCCAGAAGAGCACTTCATACCCCTTGTCTGTCAAGCGGCTCACACTCAAAATGTCAACCAGGCCGGGGGCATGTTGCACATTTTGGATAACACATTGCGCCTTTTTACCACCAACCACCACCTCTATGTCCGCGTCACCTTGGCCGGCCGCAGGTTCGACCTTGTCATTGGCGGTCACCATGGACTTTGCAGACTTGGTGTAGTTGATGAACCCCACCTTCTCGACTTGGGTATGCTCCTCCGCACCTGAGTCAAGGCACCGCCGGTTGGCGTCCTTCAGGTCGTGGTTCCTCGTACCATTGAGAAGCGCCTTCTTGCCTTTGGCGCCCTTGCCGCCGGACTGCGCCTCCTCCGGGCATTCCTTGGCCCAATGGCCCTCCTTGCCACAGTTATGGCATGCACCCCTCTTGGCGCCCTTCTTGTCGCCGCCCTTACCGCCGCCTCGCTTGCCGCTGCTACTGCCACTGTGCGTTTTGGTGACCAGGGCAGTTGAGGATGATGAGGTCTCGCCACTGCTCCGACGGTGCACCTCGTTGCGGATGTACTCGGCGACTGCGCCGTAGGTGATTTTATTCTCCTCCCAACCTCCTAGCACGGTGATGAGAGGGCTCC
This sequence comes from Penium margaritaceum, assembly GCA_023375785.1. Classification (NCBI taxonomy): domain Eukaryota; kingdom Viridiplantae; phylum Streptophyta; class Zygnematophyceae; order Desmidiales; family Peniaceae; genus Penium; species Penium margaritaceum. Next base: position 97,007 of record SZWC01004059.1, read on the forward strand.
AACTGTCGGGTAGAGCCATGAGGAGCGCCATCGCCTGCATCTTCGTGTCAATCTTCCACCCCACATCATTGCATTGTGAGGCAAGAGACTCGATCTGCTGCATGGCTGAAATGACATCCTCACCCTCCTCGATCCTCACCGTCAAGAGTCGCTTCATTGCGAAGATCTTGTTGGCTAGGGATGTTGATTGGTGAATGGAGCAGAGCTTCTTCCATGCGTCGGCTGCCAGCTCGCAGCCATGGATGTAGCCCCACTGAGATTCATGCAGCGCCGACAACAGGAGCATCAGCGCCTCCGTGTTCTTCTTCGCGAAGGCCGTCTTCTCCTCGTTCGTTGCGCTCGCATCTTGAACCTCCGTGCCCTTCATAAGCTCCAGCAGTCCCTTGTGCGCGAGGTAGATCTCGAAATGCCACCGCCACAGCCCAAATCCAGGGCCGCCCATGTACTTTTGGATGGGCGAGGACTCCGGCTTCTGCGCAATGTTGAACTTCTGCGAAGGACAGTCTCAGAGTACGACGGCGACGTCACCCGGAGCGACACTCCCGTGCGTTGCAGAAGCCGTGAACGTCTTGGTAGGCAGGTCAGGGCTGTGGGCCCATAACCCTTTGTCAGGAATGCTGTCCTGGCGTGTCCTGAACTGCCTAAGTGTGCACGGCTTCTTAGTGCAAAGAGACTTCCAAGGGAGGTGTGTGCTTTGGGTCGCCACAACACCTAAGTGCAGAATTCTGGCAGAATGCAGGTTGCGGAAACTGAGAGAGGCTGCGAATCATTAATGGTTAGTTATTTTGGTGAGATTACATCAGATTCTTATAGCCTGTGATCTGAGCTTTCCAACGCATCCAAGCACGCCCAAAACGGAGCAGTATAGCCTCTGCTACGCCCATCTAAGCAACCCTTGGTGGAGCCGCCTTTGGCTGCCGCCGACGTGAGTCGTCTCCGACACGAGCCGACGACGGCTCGAAGCGCCTTTCTTTCATTGACAAGTCAAANGGACCTCCCTGGTTGCTTCCTCTAGGGCCTTGGGGTCTATGGAGCCAGTTGGAGCTGAACATGGACCACCGGCGGTGGAGTATCCCGTCACCCCGGACGGGTACCAGATTTCACCCGCCTCACCACCCGAACTTTGGGTAGGGCTAACTTTCTAAATTCTCAACCAAATCGAGCAACTGAAGGCTCGAAATCGCATGGCAAAATCCAAGGAGTCCAAATATGCAATTAGATTGGACATCCAACCTCTCTCTAGTGGTCGGACCTGGAAAACGGCAAACGGCAACCATGACAATGGCACTTTTTTAACAGTATGGTCAACATTGACAACTCATAACACGAGTCACAAATGGTCATAGGGAGAGACAATGGTTTGGGAACCCTATGTATCGACTAGAAAGGAAAAAGAACTTCAATACGTAGTGGCACGGTGTGGCTTCTATGCACACCAAACACCCAAACTAGGCATATGTCACTGACCATGACCAAAGAATTTCAATATGGGTGGTCAACATTGACCAACCATAACGCGAGTCACAAACGGTCAGAGGGGGAAACAATGCTNTCAGTAGTAGCACGGTGTGGCTACCATGCACAATGACCGACCAAAGTAGGCATATGTACTGTCTTTGACCGAAGAAATCCGCTGTGTGTGGTCAACATTGACAACTCATAATACGAGTCACAAATGGTCAGAGGGTGAGACAATGGTTTGGGAACACCAGGTATCAACTAGCAAGCACAAGGACCTTCAATGAGTAGTGGCACGGTGTGGATACCATGCACGATGTCCAACCAAAGTAGGCATATGTCACTGACCATGACCAAATAATGTCTCTACGGGTGGCAAACTTTGACAACTCATAACAAGAGTCACAAATGGTCAGAGTGGAAGACAATGGTTTGTGAATACTAGTTATCGAGTAGCAAGTACAAATATCTTCAATATGTAGTGGCACAGTGTGGCTACCATGCACAGTGACCAACCAACATATGGATATGTCACTGACCATGACCAACGAATTTCACTTCATGTGGTCAACGTTGACAACTCACAACACGAGTCACAGATAGTCAAAGGGGGGATACCAATGGTTTGGGTACACTAGCTATCAACTAGAAAGCACAGAGACCTTCGATACATAGTGGCACGGCGTGGTAACCATGTACAGTGAAAACCCAAAGTAGGCATATGTCACTAACCATGACCAAACAAACTTCACAGTGTTTGGTCAACGTTGAAAACTCATAACACGAGCCACAAATGGTCAGGGGGGGAAAACAATGGGTTGGGAACACTAGTTATCAACTAGCAAGTAGAAAGACATTTAACAAGTAGTGGCATGGTGTGGCTAGCGTGCACAGTGACCAACCAAAGGATGCATACGTCACCGACTATGAACGTAGAAGTCCTCCATATATGGTCAACATTGACAACTCATAACACGAGTCACAAATGGTCAGAGGGAGCGACAATGGTTTGAGAACCCTATGTATCGACTAGAAAGGAAAAAGAAATTCAATATGTAGTGGCACGGTGTGGCTACTATGCACACCAAACACCCAAACTAGGCATGTGTCACAGACCATGACCAAAGAATTTCAATGTGGGTGGTCAACGTTCACCAACCATAACACGAGTCACAAACGGTCAGAGGGAGGAACAATGGTCTGGGAATATCAGTTCTCAACTAGCAATTACAATGACCTTCAATGAGTAGTAGCACGGTGTGGCTACCATGCACAATGACCGACCAAAGTAGGCATATGTACTGCCTTTGACCAAAGAAGTCCGTTGTTTGTGGTCAACGTTGACAACTCATAATACGAGTCACAAATGGTCAGATGGGAAAAACATGGTTTGGGAACCCCAGGTATCAACTAGCAAGCACATGGACCTTCAATAAGTTGTGACACGGTGTGGATACCATGCACGATGACCAACCAAAGTAGGCATATGTCACTAACCATGACCAAAGAATGTCACCATGTGTGGTAAACTTTGACAACTCATAAAACGAGTCACAAATGGTCAGAGTGGAAGAGAATGGTTTCTAAATACAAGCTATCTACTAGCAAGTACAAATACCTTCAATATGTAGTGGCACAGTGTGGCTACAATGCACAGTGACCAACCAATGTATGAATATGTCATTGACCATGACCAAGGAATTTCACTTCATGTGGTCAACGTTGACAACTCACAACACGGGTCATAGATAGTCAGAGGGGGTAACAGTGGTTCGGGAATACTCGCTATCAAGTAGACAGCAGAAAGAAATTTAATACGTAGTGAGACAGCGTGGTAACCATATAGAATGACCAACCAAAGTAGGCATAAGTCACTGACCATGACCGAAAGAAGTTTGCAGTGTGTGGTCAGCATTGAAAACTCATAACACGAGTCACAAATGGTCAGAGGGGGAAACAATGGGTTGTAAACACTAGTTATAAACTAGAAAGTACAAAGACCTTCAACACGTAGTGGCACGGTGTGGCTAGCGTGCACATAGCCCAACCAAAGGATGCATACGTCACTGACTATGACCGTAGAATTCCACCATGTATGGTCAACATTGACAACTCATAACACGAGTCACAAATGGTCAGAGGGAGAGACAATGGTTTGGGAACCCTTTGTATCGACTATAAAGGAAAAAGAACTTTAATACGTAGTGGCACAGTGTGGCTTCTATGCACACCAAACACCCAAACTAGGCATATGTCACTGACCATGACCAAAGAATTTCAATATGGGTGGTCAACGTTGACCAACCATAACACGCGTCACAAACGGTCAGAGGGGGAAACAATGCTATGGGAATATCAGTTCTCAACTAAAAAGTACAACGACCGCCAATCACTAGTAGCACAGTGTGGCTACCATGCACAATGACCAACCAAAGTAGGCATATGTGTTGCCTTTGACCAAAGAAATCCGCTGTGTGTGGTCAACGTTGACAACTCATAATACGAGTCAGAAATGTTCATAGGGTGAGACAATGGTTTGGGAACACGAGGTATCAACTAGCAAGCACAAGAACCTTCAATAACTAGTGGCACGGTGAGGATACCATGCACGATGACCAACCAAAGTAGGCATATGTCACTGACCATGACGAAATAATGTCACTAAGAGAGGCAAACTTTGACAACTCATAACACGATTCACAAATGGTCATAGTGGAAGACATTGGTTTGTGAATACTGGTTATCGAGTAACAAGTACAAATACCTTCAATATGTAGTGGCACAGTGTGGCTACCATGCACAGTGACCAACCAACGTATGCATCTATCACTGACCATGACCAACGAATTTCACTTTATGTGGTCAACGTTGACAAATCACAACATGCGGTACAGATAGTCAAAGGGGGATACAAATGGTTTGGGAACAATAGCTATCAACTAGAAAGCACAAAGACCTTAAATACATAGTGACATGGCGTGGTAACCATGTACAGTGAAAACCCAACGTAGGCATATGTCACTAACCATTACCAAACAAATTTCGCAGTGTGTGGTCAACATTGAAAACTCATAACACGAGTCACAAATGGTCAGAGGGGGAAACAATGGGTTGGGAACACTAGTTATCAACTAGCAAGTAGAAAGACCTTCAACAAGTAGTGGCACGGTGTGGCTAGCGTGCACAGTGACCAACCAACGGATGCATACGTCACTGACTATGACCGTAGAATTCCACAATGTGTGGTCAACATTGACAACTCATAACACGAGTCACAAATGGTCAGAGGGGGAAACAATGGGTTGGGAACACTAGTTATCAACTAGCAAGTAGAAAGACCTTCAACAAGTAGTGGCACGGTGTGGCTAGCGTGCACAGTGACCAACCAACGGATGCATACGTCACTGACTATGACCGTAGAATTCCACAATGTGTGGTCAACATTGACAACTCATAACACGAGTCACAAATGGTCAGAGGGAGAGACAATGGTTTGGGAACCCTATGTATAGACTAGAAAGGAAAAAGAACTTCAATACGTAGTGGCACGGTGTGGCTACTATGCACACCAATCACCCAAACTAGGCATATGTCACTGACCATGACCAAAGAATTTCAATATGGGTGGTCAACATTCACCAACCATAACACGAGTCACAAACGGTCAGAGGGGGGAACAATGGTCTGGGAATATCAGTTCTCAACTAGCAATTACAATGCCCTTCTATGAGTAGTAGCACGGTGTGGCTACCATGCACAATGACTGTCCAAAGTAGGCATATGTACTGCCTTTGACCAAAGAAATCCGCTGTGTGTGGTCAACATTGACAAATCATAATACGAGTCACAAATGGTCAGAGGGGACAACAATGGGTTGGGAACACCAGGTATCAAATAGCAAGCACAAAGACCTTCAATAAGTTGTGGCACGGTGTGGATACCATGCACGATGACGAACCAAAGTAGACATATGTCACTAACCATGACCAAAGAATGTCACCATGTGTGGCAAACTTTGACAACTCATAACACGAGTCACAAATGGTCAGAGTGGGAGATGATGGTTTCTAGATACTACTTATAGACTAGCAAGTACAAGTACCTTCAATATGTAGTGGCACAGTGTGGCTACAATGCACGGTGACCAACCAAACTATGCATGTGTTACTGACCATGACCAAAGAATATCAGTTCATGTGGTCAATGTTGAAAACTCACAACACGAGTCACAGATAGTCTTGGGGGGTAACAATGGTTTGGGAGGACTAGCTATCAACTGGAAAGCACAAAGACCTTCAATGCGTAGTGACACGACAAGTTAACCATGTACAGTGACAAACCAAAGTAGGCATATGTCACAAACCATGACCAAAAGAATTTCACAGTGTGGTCAACATTGAAAACTCTTAACACGAGTCACAAATGGTC
>SZWC01004059.1:106393-122725 GCA_023375785.1 Penium margaritaceum
TGTTACTGACCATGACCAAAGAATATCAGTTCATGTGGTCAATGTTGACAACTCACAACACGAGTCACAGATAGTCTTGGGGGGTAACAATGGTTTGGGAGGACTAGCTATCAACTAGAAAGCACAAAGACCTTCAATACGTAGTGACACGACAAGTTAACCATGTACAGTGACAAACCAAAGTAGGCATATGTCACAAACCATGACCAAAAGAATTTCACAGTGTGTGGTCAACGTTGAAAACTCTTAACACGAGTCACAAATGGTCTGAGGGGGAAACAATGGGTTGGGAACACTAGTTTTCAACTAGCAAGTACAAAGACCTTCAACAAGTAGTGGCACGGTGTGGTTAGCGTGTACAGTGACCATCCAAATGATGCATACCTCACTGACTATGACCGAAGAATTCCATTATGTGTGGTCAACATTGACAAGTCATTACACGAGTAAAAAATTGGTAAGAGGGAGAGACAATGGTTTCGACCAAACTACCATATGTATCTACTAGAAAGGACAATTAACGTCAATACGTAGGGGCACGGTGTGGCTACTATGCACACCAAACAACCAAACTAGGCATATGTCACTGACCATGACCAGAGAATTTCAATATGGATGGTCAACGTTCACCAACCATAGCACGAGTCATAAACGGTCAGAGGGGGAAACAATGATCTGGGAATATCAGTTCTCAACTAGCAATTAGAGCAGCCTTCAATCAGTAGAAGCACGGTGTGGCTACCATGCACAATGACCGACCAAAGTAGGCATATGTATTGCCTTTGACCAAAGAGATCCGCTGTGTGTGGTCAACGTTGAAAACTCATAATAGGAGTCAAAAATGGTCAGAGGGGGTGACAACGGTTTTGGAACACCAGGTATCAACTAGCAAGCACAAGGACCTTCAATAAGTTGTGGCACAGTGTGGAGACCATGCACGATGACCAACCAAAGTAGGCATATGTCACTGACCATGACCAAATAATGTCACTAAGTGTGGTAAACTTTGACAACTCAAAACACGAGTCACAAATGGTCATAGTGGAAGACAATGGTTCGTGAATACTAGCTATCCAGTAGCAAGTACAAGTACTTTCGATATGTAGTGGCACAGTGTGGCTACCATGCACAGTGACCAACCAAAGTATGCATATTTCACTGACCATGAGCAACGAATTTCACTTCATGTGGTCAACGTTGACAACTCACAACACGAGTCACAGACAGTCAATGGGGGGTAACAGTGGTTTGGGAATACTAGCTATCATCTATAGATTACAAAGACCTTCAAAACGTAGTGACAAGGCATTGTAATCATGTACAGTGAAAGACCAAAGTAGGCATATGTCACTAACCATGACCAAAACAATTTCACAGTGTGTGGTTAACGTTGAAAACTCATAACACGAGCCACAAATGGTCAGAGGGGGAAACAATGGGTTGGGAACACTAGTTATTAACTAGCAAGTACGAAGACCTTCAACAAGTAGTGGCACGGTGTGGTTAGCGTCCACAGTGACCAACCAAAGGATGCATACGTCACGGACTATGACTGAAGAATTCTACAATGTGTGGTCAACATTGACAACTTATAAGACGAGTCACAAATGGTCAGTGGGAGAGGCAATGGTTTGGGAACCATATGCATGGACTAGAAAGGAAAAATAACTTCAATACGTAGTGGCACGGTGTGGCTACTATGCACACCAAACAACCAAGCTATGCATATGTCACTGACCATTACCAAAGAATTTCAATATGGGTGGTCCACGTTCACCAACCATAACACGAGTCACAAAACGGTCCGAGGGGGGAAACAATGGTCCGAGAATATCAGTTCTCAACTAGCAATTACAATGACCTTCCATGAGTAGTAGCACGGTGTGGCTACGATGCACAATGACCGACCAAAGTAGGCATATGTACTGCCTTTGACCAAAGAAATCCACTGTGTGTGGTCAACGTTGACAACTCATAAAACGAGTCACAAATGGTCAGCGGGTGAAACAATGGTTTGGGGACACCAGGTATCAACTAGCAAGTACAATTACCTTCAATACGTTGTGGCACGGTGTAGATACTATGCACGATGACCAACCAAGGTATGCATATGTCACTGACCATGACCAAAGAATGTCACCATGTGTGGTACAGTGTGGCTACAATGCACAGTGACCAACCAAAGAATGCATATGTCACTGACAATGACCACAGAATTTCACTTCATGTGGTCAATATTGACAACTCACAACACGAGTCACAGATAGTCAGAGGGGGTAACAATGGTTTGGAAAGACTAGCCATCAACTAGAAAGCACAAAGACCTTCAATACGTACTGACACGGCATGGTAACCATGTACATTGACAAACCAAAGGATGCATACGTCACTGACTATGACCGAAGAAGCCCACTAGGTGTGGTCAACAATGGCAACTCAAAACACGAGTCAAAAATGGTCAGAGGGAGAGACAATGGTTTGGGAACCCAATGTATCGACTAGAAAGGACAAAGAACTTCAATAAGTAGTGGCACGGTGTGGCTAATATGAACACCAAACAACCAAACTAGGCATATGTCACTGACCAAGACCAGAGATTTTCAGTATGGGTGGTCAACGTTCACCAACAATAACACGAGTCACAAATGGTCAGAGGGGGACACAATGGTCTGGGAATATCAGTTCTCAACTAGCAAGTACAACGACCTTCAATCAGTAGTAGCACGGTGTGGCTACCATGCACAATGACCGACCAAAGTAGGCATATGTACTGCCTTTGATCAAGGAAATCAGCTGTGTTTGGACAACATTGACAACTCATAATACGAGTCACAAATGGTCAGAGGGGGAAACAATGGTTTGGGAAGACCAGGTATATCCTAACAAGCACAAGGACCTTCAGTAGGTTGTGGCACGGTGTGGATACCATGCACGATGACCAACCAAAGTAGGCATATGTCACTGACCATGACCAAATAATGTCACTATGTGTGGTAACCTTTGACAACTCATAACACGAGTCACAAATGGTCAGAGTGGAAGATAATGGTTTGTCAATACTAATTCTCCATTAGCAAGTACAAATACCTTCAATATGTAGTGGCACAGTGTGGCTACCATGCACAGTGAAAAACCAAAGTATGAATATGTCACTGACCATGACCAAAGAATTTCACTTCATGTGGTCACCGTTGACAGATTACGACACGAGTCATAGATAGTCATAGGGGGGTAACAATTGTTTGGGAAGACTAAACATCAACTAGAAAGGACAAAGACCTTCAATACGTAGTGACACGTCGTGGTAACCATGTACAGTAACAAACCAAATTAGGCATATGTCACTGACCATGACCAAAGAATTTCAACATGGGTGGTCAACGTTCGCAAACCATAACACGAATCACAAATGGTCAGAGGGGGGGAAACAATGGTTACGAAACACTATGTATCTTCTAGCAAGTACAGAATCTTTCGTATGTATTGAAACGGTGTGGCTACAGTGCACAATGACCTATCCAAGTAGGCATACATCACTGCTCATGACCAAAGAAGTTGAGTGTGTGTGGTCAACGATGACAAGTCATATTACGAGTCACAAATGGTCAGAGGGGGGGAAACAATGGTTACGAAACACTATGTATCTTCTAGCAAGTACAGAATCTTTCGTATGTATTGAAACGGTGTGGCTACAGTGCACAATGACCTATCCAAGTAGGCATACAGCACTGCTCATGACCAAAGAAGTTGACTGTGTGTGGTCAACGATGACAAGTCATATTACGAGTCACAAATGGTCAGAGGGGGGGAAACAATGGTTACGAAACACTATGTATCTTCTAGCAAGTACAGAATCTTTCGTATGTATTGAAACGGTGTGGCTACAGTGCACAATGACCTATCCAAGTAGGCATACAGCACTGCTCATGACCAAAGAAGTTGACTGTGTGTGGTCAACGATGACAAGTCATATTACGAGTCACAAATGGTCAGAGGGGGGGAAACAATGGTTACGAAACACTATGTATCTTCTAGCAAGTACAGAATCTTTCGTATGTATTGAAACGGTGTGGCTACAGTGCACAATGACCTATCCAAGTAGGCATACAGCACTGCTCATGACCAAAGAAGTTGACTGTGTGTGGTCAACGATGACAAGTCATATTACGAGTCACAAATGGTCAGAGGGGGGGAAACAATGGTTTGGGAATCCTCGGTATTGACTAGCAAGTACAAAGACCTTCGATAAGTAGTGGCACGGTGTGGCTAGCGTGCACAGTGACCAACCAAAGTATAAATATGTCACTGACCATGACCAAGGAATTTAACTTCATGTGGTCAACGTTGACAACTCACAACACGGGTCATAGATAGTCAGAGGGGGTAACAGTGGTTCGGGAATACTAGCTATCAACTAGACAGCACAAATAAATTCAATACGTAGTGATAGAGCGTGGTAACCATGTAGACTGACCAACCAAAGTAGGCATAAGTCACTGACCATGACCAGAAACATTTTGCAGAGTGTGGTCAACATTGAAAACTCACAACACGAGTCACAAATGGTCAAAGGGGGAAACAATGGGTTGGAAACACTAGTTATCAACTAGAAAGTACAAATACCTTCAACACGTAGTGGCACGGTGTGGCTAGCGTGCACAGTGACCAACCAAAGGATGCATACGTCACTGACTATGACCGTAGAAGTCCACCATGTATGGTCAACATTGACAACTCATAACACGAGTCACAAATGGTCAGAGGGAGAGACAATGGTTTGGGACCCCTATGTATCGACTAGAAAGGAAAAAGAACTTTAATACATAGTGGCACGGTGTAGCTTCTATGCACACCAAACACCCAAAATAGGCATATGTCACTGACCATGACCAAAGAATTTCAATATGGGTGGTCAACGTTGACCAACCAGAACACGAGTTTAGACGGTCAGAGGGGGAAACAATGCTATGGGAATATCAGTTCTCAACTAGCAAGTACAATGACCTTCAATCAGTAGTAGCACAGTGTGGCTACCATGCACAATGACCGACCAAAGTAGGCATATGTTTTGCCTTTGACCAAAGAAATCCGCTGTGTGTGGTCAACGATGACAAGTCATATTACGAGTCACAAATGGTCAGAGGGTGAGACAATGGTTTGGAAACACCAGGTATCAACTAGCAAACACAAGGACCTTCAATAAGTAGTGGCACGGTGTGGATACCATGCACGATGACCAACCAAAGTAGACATATGTCACTGACCATGACCAAATAATGTCACTAAGTGTGGCAAACTTTGACAACTCATAACACGAGCCACAAATGGTCAGAGTGGAAGACAATGGTTTGTGAATGCTGGTTATCGAGTAGCAAGTACAAATACATTCAATATGTAGTGGCACAGTGTGGCTACCATGCACAGTGACCAACCAACGTATGCATATGTCACTGACCATGACCAACGAATTTCACTTCATGTGGTCAACGTTGAAAACTCATAACACGAGTCACAAATGGTCAGAGGGGGAAACAATGGGTTGGGAACACTAGTTATCAACTAGCAAGTAGAAAGACCTTCAACAAGTAGTGGCACGGTATGGCTAGCGTGCACAGTGACCAACCAAAGGATGCATACGTCACTGAATATGACCGTATAATTCCACCATGTATGGTCAACATTGACAACTCATAACACGAGTCACAAATGGTCAGAGGCAGAGACAATGGTTTTGGAACCCTATGTATAGACTAGAAAGGAAAAAGAACTTCAATACGTAGTGGCACGGTGTGGCTACCATGCACACCAAACACCCAAACTAGGCATATGTCACTGACCATGACCAAAGAATTTCAATATGGGTGGTTAACNTTCACCAACCATAACACGAGTCACAAACGGTCAGAGGGGGGAACATTGGTCTGGGAATATCAGTTCTCAACTAGAAATTACAATGACCTTCCATGAGTAGTAGCACGGTGTGGCTACCATGCACAATGAACGACCAAAGTAGGCATATGTACTGCCTTTGACCAAAGAAATCCGCTGTGTGTGGTCAACATTGACAACTCATAATACGAGTCACAAATGGTCACAGGGGAAAACAATGGGTTGGGAACACCAGGTATCAAATAGCAAGCATAGAGACCTTCAATAAGTTGTGGCACTGTGTGGATGCCATGCACGATGACCAACCAAAGTAGGCATATGTCACTGACCATGACCAAAGAATGTCACCATGTGTGGTAAACTTTGACAACTCATAACATGAGTCACAAATGGTCAGAGTCGAATATAATGGTTTGTAGATACTACTTATGGCCTAGCAAGTACAAATACCTTCAATATGTAGTGGCACAGTGTGGCTACAATGCACGGTGACCAACCAAACTATGCATGTGTTACTGACCATGACCAAAGAATATCAGTTCATGTGGTCAATGTTGAAAACTCACAACACGAGTCACAGATAGTCTTGGGGGGTAACAATGGTTTGGGAGGACTAGCTATCAACTAGAAAGCACAAAGACCTTCAATACGTTGTGACATGACAAGTTAACCATGTACAGTGACAAACCAAAGTAGACATATGTCACAAACCATGACCAAAAGAATTTCACAGTGTGTGGTCAACGTTGAAAACTCTTAACACGAGTCACAAATGGTCTGAGGTGGAAACAATGGGTTGGGAACACTAGTTTTCAACTAGCAAGTACAAAGACCTTCAACAAGTAGTGGCACGGTGTGGTTAGCGTGTACAGTGTCCATCCAAATGATGCATACCTCACTGACTATGACCGAAGAAGTCCATTATGTGTGGTCAACATTGACAAGTCATTACACGAGTAAAAAAATGGTAAGAGGGAGAGACAATGGTTTCGACCAAACTACCATATGTATCTACTAGAAAGGACAATTAACGTCAATACGTAGGAGCACGGTGTGGCTACTATGCACACCAAACAACCAAACTAGGCATCTGTCACTGACCATCACCAAACAATTTCAATATGTGTGGTCAACGTTCACCAACCATAGCACGAGTCACAAACGGTAAGAGGGGGAAACAATGATCTGGGAATATCAGTTCTCAACTAGCAATTACAGCGACCTTCAATCAGTAGAAGCACGGTGTAGATACCATGCACAATGACCGACCAAAGTAGGCATATGTACTGCCTTTGACCAAAGAGATCCGCTGTGTGTGGTCAATGTTGACAACTCATAATAGGAGTCAAAAATGGTCAGAGGGGGAGACAATGGTTTGGGAACACCCGGTATCAACTAGCAAGCACAAGGACCTTCAATAAGTTGTGGTACAGTGTGGATACCATGCACGATGACCAACCAAAGTAGGCATATGTCACTGACCATGACCAAATAATGTCACTAAGTGTGGTAAACTTTGACAACTCATAACACGAGTCACAAATGGTCATAGTGGAAGACAATGGTTTGTGAATACTAGTTATCCAGTAGCAAGTACAAATACTTTCGATATGTAGTGGCACAGTGTGGCTACCATGCACAGTGACCAACCAAAGTATGCATATGTCACTGACCATGAGCAACGAATTTCACTTCATGTGGTCAACATTGACAACTCACAACACGAGTCACAGACAGTCAATGGGGGGTAACAGTGGTTTGGGAACACTAGCTATCATATAGAAATCACAAAGACCTTCAAAACGTAGTGACAAGGCGTCGTAATCATGTTCAGTGAAAAACCAATGTAGGCATATGTCACTAACCATGACCAAACAAATTTCACAATGTGTGGTTAACGTTGAAAACTCATAACACGAGTCACAAATGGTCAGAGGGGGAACCAATGGGTTGGGAACACTAGTTATCAACTAGTAAATACAAATACCTTCAACAAGTAGTGGCACGTTGTGGCTAGCGTGCACAGTGACCAACCAAAGGATGCATACGTCACGGACTATGACTGAAGAATTCCACAATGTGTGGGCAACATTGACAACTTATAAGACGAGTCACAAATGGTCAGAAGGAGAGGCAATGGTTTGGGAACCATATGTATCGACTAGAAAGGACAAAGAACTTCAATTCGTAGTGGCACGGTGTGGCTCATATGAACACCAAACAACCAAGCTAGGCATATGTCACTGACCAAGACCAGAGATTTTCAGTATGGGTGGTCAACGTTCACCAACAATAACACGAGTCACAAATGGTCAGAGGGGGAAACAATGGTCTGGGAATATCAGTTCTCAACTAGCAAGTACAACGACCTTCAATCAATAGTAGCACGGTGTGGCTACCATGCACAATGACCGACCAAAGTAGGCATATGTATTGCCTTTGATCAAGGAAATCAGCTGTGTTTGGACAACATTGACAACTCATAATACGAGTCACAAATTGTCAGAGGGGGAAACAATGGTTTGGGAACACCAGGTATCAACTAGCAAGCACAAGGACCTTCAGTGAGTTGTGGCACGGTGTGGATACCATGCACGATGACCAACCAAAGTAGGCATATGTCACTGACCATGACCAAATAATGTCACTATGTGTGGTAACCTTTGACAACTCATAACACGAATCACAAATGGTCAGAGTGGAAGATAATGGTTTGTCAATACTACTTCTCGACTAGCAAGTACAAATACCTTGAATATGTAGTGGCACAGTGTGGCTACCATGCACAGTGAAAAACCAAAGTATGAATATGTCACTGACCATGACCAAAGAATTTCACTTCATGTGGTCACCGTTGACAGATTACAACACGCGTCATAGATAGTCATAGGGGGGTAACAATTGTTTGGGAAGACTAAATATCAACTAGAAAGGACAAAGACCTTCAGTGCGTAGTGACACGGCGTGGTAACCATGTACAGTGACAAACCAAATTAGGCATATGTCACTGACCATGACCAAAGAATTTCAACATGGGTGGTCAACGTTTGCAACCCATAACACGAGTCACAAATGGTCAGAGGGGGTAAACAATGGTTTCAAAACACTATGTATCTTGTAGCAAGTACAGAGTCTTTTGTATGTATTGGCACGGTGTGGCTACAGTGCACAATGACCTATCCAAGTAGGCATACATCACTGCTCATGACCAAAGAAGTTGAGTGTGTGTGGTCAACGTTCACAACTCATAATAGAAGTCAAAAATGGGCAGAGGGAGAAACAATGGTTTGGGAATACTCGGTATCGACTAGCAAGTACAAAGACCTTNGATAAGTAGTGGCACGGTTTGGCTACCATGCACACTGACCAACCAAAGTATGCTTGTGTCACTGAACATTATAAAAAGAACCTCACTGTGTGTAGTGAACTTTCCTTCTTACAGCTGGTCAATTGGAGCAACAGTGGAGAAGTTATTCAAGCTCGAAGTTTCAAAATTTTAAATTCCGTCCGCGTCAATTGTTTATGATTAAACTTACTTTGTTACTATTCATGCTTTTGAAAACTATCCTCTAATCTTACACCCCCTTATTTTATGTCCTCTATCCATAGGAACTCCTATAACATCAGTTGGACATCATGTGAACACCATGTGAGTTGGCTTGGTGCTTATAGAGATAGATTCTGAAGCGGTACGCCCTGGGTTTGAATCCTCGTAAGCGCAATATAGAATGGGCTCGTGACCTGGGGGGGGGGCGTCCGTTTTGTGATACCTCAACTCTACCTTCGAGCCTACGCCGTGGGGGGGTAGGGGGGGTGTCATAATGCGGTCGCAAATCTGTCATCCAGGTCGTCCACGGAACATCCCTCTAGGGGGATGGGAGGGAGTATTCCAGTGAAGGCACATACGCGCAACAAATCAACAAAAACCGACCTGGTGTCAAAGGGAGAAACCTTTTGCTATTTATTGACTAGCAAGTGGAAAGACCTTCAACAAGAAGTGGCACGGTATGACCAACCAAAGTAGGCATATGTCACTGACCATAACCAAAGAATGTCACCATGTGTGGTAAACTTTGACAACTCATAACACGAGTCACAAATGGTCAGAGTGGAAGATAATGGTTTCTCAATACTAGTTATCTACTAGCAAGTACAAATACCTTCAATACGTAGTGGCACACTGTGGCTACAATGCACAAAGACCAACCAACGTATGAATATGTCATCGACCATGACCAAGGAATTTCACTTCATGTGGTCAACATTGACAACTCACAACACGGGTCAAAGATAGTCAGAGGGGGTAAAAATGGTTTGGGAAGACTAGTTATCAACTAGACAGCACAAAGACATTCAATACGTAGTGATACAGCATGGTAACAATGTAGAATGACCAACCAAAGTAGGCATATGTCACTAACCATGACCAAACAAATTTCACAGTGTTTGGTCAACGTTGAAAACTCAAAACACGAGTCACAAATGGTCAGGGGGGGAAACAATGGGTTGGGAACACTAGTTATCAACTACCAAGTAGAAAGACATTCAACAAGTAGTGGCACGGTGTGGCTAGCGTGCACAGTGACCAACCAAAGGATGCATACGTCACCGACTATGACCGTAGAAGTCCACCATGTATAGTCAATATTGACTACTCATAACACGAGTCACAAATGGTCAGAGGGAGAGACAATTGTTTGAGAACCCTATGTATCGAATAGAAAGGAAAGAGAACTTCAATATGTAGTGGCACGGTGTGGCTACTATGCACACCAAACACCCAAACTAGGCATATGTCACTCACCATGGACAAAGAATTTCAATGTGGGTGGTCAACGTTCACCAACCATAACACGAGTCACAAACAGTCAGTGGGAAGGACAATGGTATGGGAATATCAGTTCTCAACTAGAAATTACTATGACCTTCAATGAGTAGTGGCATGGTGTGGCTACCATGCACAATGACGGACCAAAGTAGGCATATGTACTGCCTTTGACCAAAGAAATCCGCTGTTTGTGGTCAACGTTGACAACTCATAATACGAGTCACAAATGGTCAGAGGGAAAAACAATGGTTTGGGAACCCCAGGTATCAACTAGCAAGCACAAGGACCTTCAATAAGTTGTGGTACGGTGTGGATACCATGCAGGATGACCAACCAAAGTAGGCATACGTTATTAACCATGACCAAAGAATGTCACCATGTGTGGTAAACTTTGATAACTCATGAAACGAGTCACAAATGGTCAGGGTGGAAGAGAATGGTTTCTAAATACAAGTTATCTACTATAAAGTACAAATACCTTCAATATGTAGTGGCACAGTGTGGCTACAATGCACAGTGACCAACCAATGTATGAATATGTCATTGACCATGACCAAGGAATTTCACTTCATGTGGTCAACATTGACAACTCACAACACGGGTCATAGATAGTCAGAGGGGGTAACAGTGGTTTGGGAATACTAGCTATCAACTAGACAGCACAGAGAAATTCAATACGTAGTGATACAGCGTGGTAACCATGTAGAATGACCAACCAAAGTAGGCAAAAGTCACTGACCATGACCAAAGGAATTTCGCAGTGTGTGGTTAACATTGAAAACTCATAACACGAGTCACGAATGGTCAGAGGGGGAAACAATGGGTTGGAGACACTAGTTATCAACTAGAAAGTACAAAGACCTTCAACACATAGTGGCACAGTGTGGCTAGCGTGCACAGTGACCAACCAAAGGATGCATACGTCACTGACTATGACCGTAGAATTCCACCATGTATGGTCAACATTGACAACTCATAACACGAGTCACAAATGGTCAGAGGGAGGGACAATGGTTTGGGACCCCTATGTATCGACTAGAAAGGAAAAAGAACGTTAGTACGTAGTGGCATGGTGTGGCTTCTATGCACACCAAGCACCCAAACTAGGCATATGTCATTGACCATGACCAAAGAATTTCAATATGGGTGGTCAACGTTGACCAACCATAACACGAGTCACAAACGGTCAGAGGGGGAAACAATGCTATGGGAATATCAGTTCTTAACTAGCAAGTACAACGACCTTCAATCAGTAGTAGCACAGTGTGGCTACCATGCACAATGACCGACCAAAGTAGGCATATGTGTTGCCTTTGACCAAGGAAATCCGCTGTGTGTGGTCAACGTTGACAACTCATAATAAAAGTCACAAATGGTCACAGGGGAAAACAATGGGTTGGGAACACGAGGTATCAAATAGCAAGCACAAAGACCTTCAATAAGTTGTGGCACGGTGTGGATACCATGCACGATGACCAACCAAAGTAGGCATATGTCAATAACCATGACCAAAGAATGTCACCATGTGTGGTAAACTTTGACAACTCATAACACGAGTCAAAAATGGTCAGAGTGGAAGACAATGGTTTGTGAATACTAGTTATCGAGTAGCTAGTACAAAAACCTTCAATATGTAGTGGCACAGTGTGGCTACCATGCACAGTGACCAACCAACGTATGCATATGTCACTGACCATGACCAACGAATTTCACTTCATGTGGTCAACGTTGACAAATCACAGCACGCGTTACAGATAGTCAAAGGGGAATACCAATGGTTTGGGAACACTAGCTATCAACTAGAAAGCACAAAGACCTTCAATACATAGTGACACGGCGTGGTAACCATGTACAGTGAAAACCCAAAGTAGGCATATGTCACTAACCATGACCAAACAATATTCACAGTGTTTGGTCAACGTTGAAAGCTCATAACACGAGTCACAAATGGTCAGAGGGGGAAACAATGGATTGGGAACACTAGTTATCAACTAGCAAGTAGAAAGACCTTCAACAAGTAGTGGCACGGTGTGGCTAGCGTGCACAGTGACCAACCAAAGGATGCATACGTCACTGACTATGACCGTAGAATTCCACCATGTATGGTCAACATTGACAACTCATAACACGAGTCACAAATGGTCAGAGGGAGAGACAATGGTTTGGGAACCCTATGTATAGACTAGAAAGGAAAAAGAAATTCAATACGTAGTGGCACGGTGTGGCTACTATGCACACCAAACACCCAAACTAGGCATATGTCACTGACCATGACCAAAGAATTTCAATATGGGTGGTCAACGTTCACCAACCATAACACGAGTCGCAAACGGTCAGAGGGGGGAACAATGGTCTGGGAATATCAGTTCTCAACTAGCAATTACTATGACCTTCCATGAGTAGTAGCACGGTGTGGCTACCATGCACAATGACCGACCAAAGTAGGCATATGTACTGCCTTTGACCAAAGAAATCCGCTGTGTGTGGTCAACNGACTAGAAAGGAAAAAGAACTTCAATACGTAGTGGCACGGTGTGGCTACTATGCACACCAAACACCCAAACTAGGCATATGTCACTGACCATGACCAAAGAATGTCACCATGTGTGGTAAACTTTTACAACTCATAACACGAGTCACAAATGGTTAGAGTCAAAGATAATGGTTTCTAAATACTACTTATGGCCTAGCAAGTACAAATACCTTCAATATGTAGTGGCACAGTGTGGCTACAATGCACGGTGACCAACCAAACTATGCATATGTCACTGACCATGACCAAAGAATATCAGTTCATGTAGTCAATGTTGACAACTCACAACACGAGTCACAGATAGTTTTGGGGGGTAACAATGGTTTGGGAGGACGAGCTATCAACTAGAAAGCACAAAGACCTTTAATACGTAGTGACACGACAAGTTAACCATGTAGAGTGACAAACCAAAGTAGGCATATGTCACAAACCATGACCAAAAGAATTTCACAGTGTGTGGTCAACATTGAAAACTCTTAACACGAGTCACAAATGGTCCAAGGGGGAAACAATGGGTTGGGAACACTAGTTTTCAACTAGCAAGTACAAAGACATTCAACAAGTAGTGGCACGGTGTGGTTAGCGTGTACAGTGACCATCCAAAGGATACATACCTCACTGACTATGACCGAAGAAGTCCATTATGTGTGGTCAACATTGACAAGTCATTACACAAGTAAGAAAATGGTAAGAGGGAGAGACAATGGTTTCGACAAAACTACCCTATGTATCTACGAGAAAGGACAATGTACGTCAATACGTAGGGGCACGGTGTGGCTACTATGCACACCAAAACAACCAAACTAGGCATATGTCACTGACCATGACCAGAGAATTTCAATATGGGTGGTCAACGTTCACCAACCATAGCACGAGTCACAAACGGTCAGAGGGGGAAACAATGATCTGGGAATATCAGTTCTCAACTAGCAATTAGAGCGACCTTCAATCAGTAGAAGCACGGTGTGGCTACCATGCACAATGACCGACAAAAGTAGGCATATGTACTGCCTTTGACCAAAGAAATCCGCTGTGTGAGGTCAACGTTGACAACTCATAATAGGATTGACAAATGGTCAGAGGGGGAGACAATGGTTTGGGAACACCAGGTATCAACTAGCAAGCACAAGGACCTTCAATAAGTTGTGGCACAGTGTGGATACCATGCACAATGACCAACCAAAGTAGGCATATGTCACTGACCATGACCAAATAATGTCACTAAGTGTGGTAAACTTTGACAACTCATAACACGAGTCACAAATGGTCATAGTGGAAGACAATGGTTCGTGAATACTAGTTATCCAGTAGCAAGTACAAATACTTTCGATATGTAGTGGCACAGTGTGGCTACCATGCACAGTGACCAACCAAAGTATGCACATGTCACTGACCATGAGCAACGAATTTCAATTCATGTGGTCAACGTTGACAACTCACAACACGAGTCACAGACAGTCAATGGGGGGTAACAGTGGTTTGGGAACACTAGCTATCATCTAAAAATCACAAAGACCTTCAAAACGTAGTGACAAGGCGTCGTAATCATGTACAGTGAAAAACCAAAGTAGGCATATGTCACTAACCATGACCAAACAATTTTCACAGTGTGTGGTTAACGATGAAAAATCATAACACGAGTCACAAATGGTCAGAGGGGGAAACAATGGGCTGGGAACACTAGTTATCAACTAGCAAGTACGAAGACCTTCAACAAGTAGTGGCATGGTGTGGCTAGCATGCACATTGACCAACCAAAAGATGCATACGACACGGACTATGACTGAAGAATTCCTCAATGTGTGGTCAACATTGACAATTTATAAGATGAGTCAAAAATGGTCAGAGGGAGAGGCAATGGTTTGGGAACCATATGCATGGACTAGAAAGGACAAATAACTTCAATACGTAGTGGCACGGTGTGGCTACTATGCACACCAAACAACCAAGCTAGGCATATGTCACTGACCATGACCAAAGAATTTCAATATGGGTGATCCAAGTTCACCAACCATAACACGAGTCACAAAACGGTCAGAGGGGGAAAATAATGGTCCGAGAATATCAGTTCTCAACTAGCAAGTTTAACAACCTTCAATCAGTAGTAGCACGGTGTGGCTACCATGCACAATGACCAACCAAAGTAGGCATATGTACTGACTTTGACCAAAGAAATCTGCTATGTGTGGTCAACGTTGACAACTCATAATACGAGTCACAAATGGTCAGCGGGGGAAACAATGGTTTGGGAACACCAGGTATCAACTAGCAAGTACAATTACCTTCAATACGTTGTGGCATGGTGTAGATACTATGCACGATGACCAACCAAGGTATGCATATGTCACTGACCATGACCAAAGAATGTCACCGTGTGTGGTAAACTTTGACAACTCATAACACGAGTCACAAAGGGTCAGAGTGGAAGATACTGGTTTCTAAATACTAGTTATCGACAAGCAAGTACAAATAAATTCAATATGTAGTGGCACAGTGTGGCTACAATGCACAGTGACCAACCAAAGAATGCATATGTCACTGACAATGACCACAGAATTTCACTTCATGTGGTCAATATTGACAACTCACAACACGAGTCACAGATAGTCAGAGGGGGTAGCAATGGTTTGGAAAGACTAGCTATCAACTAGAAAAAACAAACACCTTCAATACGTACTGACACGGCGTGGTAACCATGTACATTGACAAACCAAAGGATGCATACGTCACTGACTATGACCGAAGAAGCCCACTAGGTGTTGTCAACATTGGCAACTCATAACAGGAGTCACAAATGGTCAGAGGGAGAGACAATGGTTTGGGAACCCTATGTATCGACTAGAAAGGACAAAGAAATTCAATACGTAGTGGCACGGTGTGGCTAATATGAACTCCAAACAACCAAACTAGGCATATGTCACTGACCAAGACCAGAGATTTTCATTATGGGTGGTCAACGTTCACCAACAATAACACGAGTCACAAATGGTCAGAGGGGGAAACAATGGTTTGGGAACACCAGGTATCAACTAGCAAGCACAAGGACCTTCAGTAAGTTGTGGCACGGTGTGGATACCATGCA
>SZWC01004060.1:22929-33080 GCA_023375785.1 Penium margaritaceum
TAGCGGGCTTGTATAGGGGCGCCGGCAGCTAACCGCACCGGGCCCCGTCACCCCTGCTGAGCCCAAATGAGTCAACAGGGAGAACACACTGCATACACCACGAGAGCAAGTTGAAGTGAAAAACGTTAGGTGAGTAACGAGCCACAGGGGTGTTACGGGCATGAGGGAGCGAGCGAGCGAGCAGCGAGCTCGAAACTGGTGGATTCGACCCCACCTGCCCACAGAACAATTTCCTAGCGGAAACTAGGTCACCGTCTAAGCAACAATCTGTCTAGAGGATAAACCCGGTTATGCTCATGACCAATTGTGCACCAATGCATGTGAGAAATGCAAATAAGGCTGGCAAGCTCTGATTGAGCCTCTCCATGGCTAGTCTTCTCAGCTTCTGGTCACGACGTGTCAATCGGCGAAGTCATCTCTCACTGGTCAGTCACCTGCACCAGTGATGTGAGTGTGCAACGAGGCAAGAGGTCACCGTGTGATAATGACATGAATTCAACACTCCCCCATGACCCACAGCGGACGCACAAGAACGACACGCACAGGCACAGCGCGAACCTCACAAGACGTGACACAACACAAGACTGTACACGAGCACTGGCATGACAACTCAACCAAGAGCATTACGAGGACACAGTGGCCCAACAGCGTGCACTGCTGCCTTGAAGACATTGCTGCTGAGTGCCTTCGTGAGAAATTCAGCTCATTGCTGTCGCGTGTCAACCCACACAATCTTGACATCACCTGCAGCCACACGCTCACGTACAAAATGGTGCTCTATATTGATGTGCTTGGTGCGAGTGTGATGCATGCCGTCGTGCTCAGCAATAGCTTTTGTGCTTTGATTGTCACAAACAAAGCGGACGGAACCAGCGGGACCCAACGAGACAAACGCTGAGCGAACAGAGGTCATGTGGTGGGTGGCCCCGGAGTTGAGAACCCAGAAGCCACCGGAGACACGAAGACAAGGAAGGACGTCACAGGTGGCAACAGTGCCAACAGAGGGTGGAGCAGATTCACAGACAGACAGGCAACGAGGAAGAAGGACAGACTGCCAGTGCTCAACCCACGGAACAGATGCGGACGGGAGCCCAAGAACATGACCGGGGGGGTCCCCACGAAGGACAGTGTCAGTGTGACAAGGGAGACCTCTGGCCAACGAAGACACACTCTCACCTCCCTAATCGCGAAGGTGAAGACGCTGGAGAAGAGGCTGCTCCAGCTGGCGCTCTCCATCGACGGACGCTACGGAAGAGGGAGGAGACGAACCCGAGGGAGGTGCGAACCACGGAGGTGGGATGTACGCCGAAGAAGGGGGCCCGGCATACATGGGTGCTCCGTAGGGCGATGGCCAACCCCACGGGTATGGGATGGGGGGTGGAGCTATGGAAACGCCAGCGGTGGAGTAGATCTGTGCCGAGGTAGAGCTAACATGTCGAGAGACGGAGGTGGAGCTGGAGTTGGTGGCGGAAGAAGACGGAGAGCCGCCGGTGCGAGCCCAGTGCGCACGCATAGAGCGGGCCAGGCGCAGATCGTCAGGAGGCGCAGGGCACGCACGAGCAGAATGCGCAGAGGAACAACAGTTCCAGCACACAACCTCACCAGGGACACGGGATGGTGCAGTGTCCTTGCCCTTACCCTTGCCCTTTCCGCGACCACGGCCACGCCCGCGCCCCTGGGAGGCGAGAGCTGTGGCCGTAGCTGCCGAGGAAGACGAGGACGTGGAGGAGGCGGCGGCAGCCGATGAAGAAGCAGAGGAGGAAGCGGTGGTGGCTGTTGCAACGCCGGCGACTGCAGCGCGGTGCAGGCGTTTGTTCTGAAGGCTGGTCCACCAAGCAGCGAGCCGATCAGCAACGAAGTCCCAGAGAGCGCCAATGCCCGGTGGGGAATCAGGAGGAACGGGCTGAGAAGCAAGACGCAGCAGCTCATCAGATTTGACGTCGTGGAGGAGGTCTGACAGCTCGGGAATCAACCCGTTGACCATGGTGTGGACAGCAGCTAGCTGGCCTGGCGCGGCTTTGTCGAGCTCACGAAGGAGCTTGAGCCCGCGTGCCCAGTAGGCGTCATCCGACTCGTCAGCACGCATTATGAGCGTGTTGAACTGCACAATGAGGGCACTCAAGGCTGCCTGACCAGTGATTGTGGTGCGACGGCGAAGCATGGTGTAGGCACCAACAGGATCAGGTAGACGCTGCACGGCGGGATCGGCGTTGTAGGTACCGACCTCGTCGACAAGCGTCTCTGGCGCAGCAGCAATGAGGGCACGGACAGCGCGGGCAGACTCAGCAGCGACAGGCGTAAAAGGTGTGAAAGCTGGGAAATAGTATTCCCACAGATGCTCCCCCTGGGCCCAGGCGCTGAAGCGGGTTTCCCAGGAGGAGAAGACGAGTCCGGCGGACAGGACAGGCGGCTGCGAGAAAAAATCATGCTGGCGCGTGACAGGAGTGGGATTGGTAGCGGAAGGCGTGACAGTAGTGTTTCCGGCAGCGGTGCTAGAAGTAGCGGGTGTGGAGGAAGTAGCCGTAGTGGTGCTAGCGCTGGCAGCAGCGGTGGGGACGGAAGCAGCAGGGAGGCGCTTAAGCACAATAGCTGCAACCTCATCAGCAAAGGCGGCACGATTATCATCGGCGAGCTTGAGGCGGTCCTCAGCCTCGCGCTGCGCCTCGAGAGCGAGGCGCAGCTGGCGCTGCAGGTCAGCTATGACTGATTCGTCGTCACTCGGCATGGTGATGACGACGAGGTCCTGCCGGACAGATTTCGGCAGAGTTTCCCCTGCCCCAGTGGGTGTGGAAAAACTGGACGTGCCCAAGGCATGAGGGATGTGTGCTGTAGAACAACCCGACCCCAATCAGACAAGCAAGAAGATCCCGCAAGAGAGGAAAGGAGGCAAGGAGACAGAGCAGCAGCCGAGGACCATCACAAAGCAGAAGCAGAAGGAGGTGGAGGCGGGTGCAACAAGGCAAGGAGCGGTGGAACAGCAGCAGCGGTTGCAGCTGAGACAACGGAGACAGTGGATGTAAAGGGGATCACCAGAGCAAGCGCTTCGGTGATGAGGACGGCTCCAAGAGTGGTGAAGGCTGCAACGATGGAGATGGCCACTGTGATGACGCTGGTGACGGTCGAAGGAGCAGATGAGGCAGCAGCAACAGCACCAAAGGTGGAGGTACGAATGGAGGAAGCGGCCGCAGACACGTCAGACGCAGCCGAGGCAGTCGCGGAAGCAACAGCACAGGCGGCTGCAACAACCTGAGTAAAGATATCTGCAGTTGCGGCAGCCACCGGACCGGCTACAACGGCAGCTTCAGTGTATGACTCAGCAGCGCGTCCTGCCGAGGTTGAGGCGGAGGCGCGAGAAGCTCGGGCAGCGGCAGCAAGTGTGGCGACGGTTGCTGCTGCAGCGTTGACTACCACGAAGGCCGTGCGCGTAATCCTGGTGGCCACGGCAACAACGTCGTGACCTATGACAGAGGACACGCGAGCAGTTGCGGCGTCCACCCCAACGCAAATGTGCGGATGCTCGACCCCCCCGGGAGAACGGGAAAGAGGTGAGCTTACCGGTATGGAGGGCCGCACTGGCTGTGATGGTAAGGTTGCCTCGACGGAGGCAGTGTCACGGTGGATGTGGCGTTGTCGTGCCGAGCTCTCCCCTGAGTCGCCACCGAGATCCTCCCAGTACGCCAGCGTGACGGCGGCCACCACCAGACGGTGGTGCAGAGACTACTAAAAGGCTGCTGGTCGTGCGCCAAGAGAGGCCGGGAGCGCAGCTGCACGTCACGTTGCTTGCTGCTGCCGTCACACTGCTTGTGCGGCTGCTGTGGTGCAGGTGATGCTGCTGTAGTACTGCTGCTGCTGCTGCCATGCTGCTGCTGCAGTGTTGCTGCTGCTGCTATTGAGCTACTACTGAGCTGTTTGCTGAGCTGCTGCTGAGCTGCTGCTGAGCTGCTGCTGAGCTGGTCCTGAGCTGTTTGCTGAGCTGCTGCTGAGCTGCTGCTACTGAGGTGCTGCTGGGCTGTTGCTGTGGAGCTGCTGAGCTAGAGCCACTGCTGCTGAGATGCTGCGGGGCTGCTGCTGCTGCTGAGCTGCGGAAGCTGAGCCGTTGTTCACGTTGCAGCTGCTGCAAATGCTGCTAGGAGACGGCGACGGACCCCCCCACGCTGCCGAAAAAATTTCGGCAGCGTTTCCCCCGCCCCAGTGGGCGTCAGAAATATGGGAAGGTCGTGGGAACACCTATAGGTACCTGTTCCAACTCCACCCAACCAAGGAATAGAGGGGAGCCCAACCAGCAGGGGGAGGGGAAGACCAAAGAGCCCTAACGGCAGATTGCCGTCACCCGCTACTGCTGATGCTACAGCAGTTAGCTGCTGCTGTGCTGGTTGTTCGTGACTGCGGGGTGGACATGCGACG
Source organism: Penium margaritaceum (assembly GCA_023375785.1). Classification (NCBI taxonomy): domain Eukaryota; kingdom Viridiplantae; phylum Streptophyta; class Zygnematophyceae; order Desmidiales; family Peniaceae; genus Penium; species Penium margaritaceum. The sequence goes on from SZWC01004060.1 coordinate 27,334, forward strand.
CCAAGAGTGGCAGTCGCGGGTTTGGCCCAGAATACGTGGGCGGTAGGTCGATCCGCCGCCCGTCTTCCACGTAGGCTGCTCTGATACCAGAAGTTATAGTGCTAGACCAGCAAGTGACAGCTAGACTTGTGCAAGGAAGCAACCATGCACGAGGTCTGCATCAGCCATAGCGAAGACATACGTGAAAGTTGAAGTGAAAAGCGTTAGGTGAGTAACGAGCCACAGGGGTGTTACGGGCAGGAGGGAGCGAGCGAGCAGCGAGCTCGAAACTGGTGGATTCGACCCCACCTGCCCACAGAACAATTTCCTAGCAGAAACTAGGTCACCGTCCAAGCAACAATCTGTCTAGAGGATAAACCCGGTTATGCTCATGACCAATTGTGCACCAATGCATGTGAGAAATGCAAATAAGGCTGGCAAGCTCTGATTGAGCCTCTCCATGGCTCGTCTTCTCAGCTTCTGGTCACGACGTGTAAATCGGCGAAGTCATCTCTCACTGGTCAGTCACCTGTACCAGTGATGTGAGTGTGCAACGAGGCCAGAGGTCACCGTGTGATAATGACATGAATTCAACACAAAGGTGGTCTCCTCAAGGCACCGGAACAGCTCTCCGAGTGCCCGGGTCTCGCCCACCAAGAAAATACCGTACTACCGCCTGAATTCGCACCATAAACAGTTATGAGGCAGTTCCACAATGGAAATGTACTCCTTGTGTCATGGTCCACAACGGTTACAAATTACTTGGGTTTCTGGGTACGAATAATGACGCAAGGAAAAAAACTTTTGAGGGGGCCCGGCGGAAGCGTGCTTGCTCGGAGGCTCTGAGCAAGCACGCTCAACGCTCTGAGTCAGAGCGTTACGCACAGTCGGGCGAACCCAAGCGCAAACGGTGCTTGGACGTCTATGGCGTCCAAGCGTCGTGCACCGTGGATTCGCGTGCTCAATGCCCACCGCGCAGATTCGAACGGGCTCTGGTCGAATTTCATCGTACATTTCTCACCCACCCCCTGTTCCAGAAGGGCTCAAAACTTGGTCCCGGGTGGTCGAATTAGCTTTAAACAAAACACCTTGGTGAAAGGTGGTGCAAATTCAAGCGATAGTACGGTATGAGCAGTGCCAAAAAAAATCTCGGAACCAACGTCCAGACATCACAGACGGCTTTTCGAACATCGGAAACCCCACAACAGCCATCGGGTCTCCTCGTCCCACCGGTACAGTCAACCGGGTGCGCGGGTCTCAACCCACCGAGAAAACTCTCCTACCTCCTGACAAGCCCACATGGCTGCCAGAACGCATCGACCGCGTCTCGCCGGCGCTGTCGTAGGTGCTGGAGAAGTCTCGGTGCAGTCCGGAGGCCCGTTGTGTCGTCACGCCCTCCTCTACCATATATCCAGAATGTGGGTATATCGGTAAACTAGCAGTGTCGGTCGTGACGGGTGGAAGCCACACAAATCAACACCCCCCTGGCTGACATAGCCGTCCACGCCAGAACAAATGAACGAAGGCATGGAACAACGTATGCCAAACCACAATATGCACCAGGCAATCATACATACACACCTCTGCTACTCACCGAAGGTCTCCCTAGACACTGGCACATGCTACCAAGTGTCTGGGTCTCGACCATGAGAGGAGGGATGCACACGTGCACAAACCAGTGAAATGCCCATCACACACATGTTAGGCAACAGTATGGACTCCTCGTGACATTGGCGGTACCAGGGCCCGGGTCTCGACCGCGATGAGTAATCCAACACAATAGTATCATCATCCAAACACATGATCTTGGGAGGATCTCCTCGTAACACGGGTGTAACGCACCACGTGTCCGGGTCTCGACCAACAGCTCGCATGCACATGCCACACACAGTATAGCCACACACCAAGACACACGGTCACATGGTCTCCTCGTGACACTGGTACAACGCACCAAGTGTCTGGGTCTCGACCAACAGGGTGCTACCATGTACATGCAACTGTGCAGGCACGCAACATGAGCCACATGCGGGATGTTGTAGATGCTCACAACAGAGCATGGACCTCGCCATGCATCTCCCATGACATCCCGTCAGGTCGAGGTCCACACAACACTCCCCCTGGGCAGATGAACCTGGCAGCGATGTCCTCAATGGAGATGCTGATGTCGTAGCTGGAAAGATCCAGGGCGATGAGTCATGTGGTGTGTCCAACATGGAGAGATAGCTCCCCCTGTCACGTGCGAATCGACTCCCTTCCTCAAAGACGAAGTGGTCTCTCCGGCTATGACTCCTCACGTCGTAGCTGCATCACCTGGGGAATACCAGTCCTCGCGTGACTGCCAAGGGTCCCAACTCATAGTCTCTCCTGTCTCCACTCTGCCGCGATGCATCTGTGTACGTCGGAGGAAAGGGAATGGGCGAGCAGCATACGTGCGTGGATGAAGTGGCGGAGCTGGCCTCTGATACGGGATAGCACACCCTGAGGCACAAGGGTGTACTGCCCGAAGAGGAGAGCTGGAGCGACGAACCGGATCACCACTCGTGGTTGAAGATGACAATGGAGCAGGTGAGTCAGGTGGATGAAGGTGCGTGACGGCAGTAGAAGAAGGAGGAGCGATAATGGGGTCGACAGGAGCCAGGATGGTGGAAGCCGAAGGCACGCTCACCTCTCCTGCAACAGTGTCTCCAACGGACGTCATACTCGGAGCTGGTACAAGATCCTCCCCGAGTATGGGTGTGCTAGATGCTGCTGGCGGAAGGATCGTACCGATAGCAGTGATGCTCCCCTCCTCTGAAAATCGCTCACGCACTGCTATCATCTCCCTCTGTAGCATGACTACACGCTCCTGTAGATCAGCATAACTTGTCTCAGACATGTCGAGGTGGCCTATGTCAGCCTGGTGTAGGATAAACTCTGCCTCACGGGATGCTGCACATGCAGACTGCACAACTCGTGAGTACAGCACCATCTGCATCTCTGCTGCTCAAGACGATGGAACTGGTGCTGCTACATCCTCATGGGGGTCAACCAAGCCCGCAATGTGTTGAGACGCTGGAACATTGCATGCAACTGCAGGTGTCGCATCCACATCACAACTCGTGTCTGTCACACGAGGAGTCAGCGATCGCATGCCAAGAGAGAAGGAGAAGGAGGAGTCGTCAGAGTCCGTGGAGCATGTAGAAATGTCGTCCGTGTAGGTACTGCCACTCTCAGCGTCCATGTGATCAACAAGGTCACCAGCAGGTGAACACGAAGGGGCAGAACTCAGCTCCTACTGACGAGGTGACTCTATCTGCGTGTAAGGATCTGCACCACTGTCCTCAACTGCCGCCGTAGTGGACACAGGTGTGCAGGGCTCCGGCTCGACAATGTCCATCAAGACGACCAACAAGCGCAGCTGGTGCTCACGCACTGTCTCGCCGGGAAGGCTGGTTGCTGCCACCTGCTCAATAATGGAGTGTAGACCACCATCTGACTCCGTCAAGTATGTCGCTGCTCTGTTGTGGGTACGGGAACCCGGAGACTGGAGGAACATGGATGGCTCCTCACGCTGAAGCTGGTCCTCATGTACCGCAGATGAGACGGTGGAACCTGTTGTGTCTGCTGCAGCATATGTCCCAGCGATGTCTCTCAGAACTGCTGCTCTCAAGAATGCCTCAACCTCCAAAAGACCAACCGGCCGACTCTGCTCATGCACTGCGATTGCTGTCGAACTGGTGTGAATCTCGTGCGCCAACGCCCCCGGACATCCGTGTGGGGCATCTCGATCCGCACAATACTGCTCTGCCACCACCAGGGCGTTACTAGTCAGAGTCGCGAGTGGCACCGTCAAGGCACGCAGGACCTGCACTGCTCCTGATGCAACCTGCTGTTGCAGAATATCCGGCTGCTGCCACAGCGTAGATGTCGACCTTAATAACATGCACGTCCCAAGTACCCCAACATCCGCCGGACTGGTGCGAGTCTGATGTACGCTCTCCCCCAAAAATATGGTAGATGCATATCGATCCGTACAAGACTCCTGTGCCACTCCTGGGCCTCCACTGGTCGGAGCCTCGAGTGGCACCGTCCAAGAACACCGTGCCTGCGCTTCTCCTGATTTCACCTGCTGTTGTGGAAAATCTGGATCCAACCAGGACGATGAAAGGCAAATCTCCACCATGAACGCCATGTCGGGGTCAGACTCCACGCCATGTGCCGTCACCGTATCATCTAAATCTGCCTGAGCTGACGCTCGGGTAGCACAGCCCGGCGCGATTGCGGATCCTGCCGCTACGGTCACATTAGGCAATGCGCGGTGACCACACTCCCCCTCAATAGGTACAGCGACGGAGGCAAAGGAGGTGGAGGAGGTATCAAAACCGGTGCAAGCACAACGTGCGGAGCGTTGACGCCGACGTCGCGGAGTCACTCGACTAGAATGACTGCATGAAGACATGTCATCGCGAGATGGCGTCGTGGTCGCAACAGAGTGGAGGATCGAAAGGATGGTGGCAGCCTGGGACTCGCTCGCAAATGGAGCTGAAGGTACTCCATCGGATGAGGAAGGAGGAGAAGATGGAGGAGATGTGATCAAAGAAACCGTCGACAAACGAGTAGCAGAAGCACGCTCAGTGACGACGAGGTCACAAAGCCGCTGCACCGTCTGCCGGGGGCCGTGGATCTCAGCGAATATGCTCGCCAGAGGTCCAGCTAAGGGATCTACCAACGCCGGCAGATCCGTATGCTGTGGAGGACGCAGGCTCGGACGAGGCTGTAGCCAAGGTGGATGCCAGCCGGGAGGGCGCGTCCAATAGCGACGCCAACCATGACGTCCATCACCACAGTAGTAGCAGTCAAACGCACAGGGCGCCTGCTCAGATGTCCGCGCACTCATGTTGTGCGTTGGACGATGGATAGGTACCGAGGGCACCTACTCCCGGTGGTAAACACCAAGCCACGGGAGAGAATGAGGCCAGTAGGTACCGTCACTCCTGGAGGTCACGGCGTCCGGGTCAGCAAACGTGACCAGAGAGGACGAGCTGCACCACCACAGCACGCCCGGAGACTACGGTGTAACTAACTGTGGCCACTAATGCTGCTGCCACTAATAGAGCGAAGACTGCTCCAAGACGAGAAGGGGTGGCGGCTGCAGGTGTGGCCGTTGCTCTAAGCGGTAGACGACCCAGCCCTCGGAGATGGTAAGACTTGAATCCGCCGTCGATCCTACGGGGTGAAGTGCGTGCACCTATCTACGGGTCCCAGGAAGACGCCGATCCAGGACGCGCCTCAAAGCAGAGATCGCCGTTGATGAAAGTCCAATGTCGGCTGAGAAGGCGAAACTGCAAGCTCTCGCGCAGCCGCCGCACTATGTAGTCGTTGACACTCCACCACCTGATGCTGCTATTGCGGCTATGAAGCTGCGACTGCTGCGGCGGTGGTAGTTGGAAGATTACCTTTTTTGTGTCGTTATTCTCTAGCCCCCAGGCCCCCCTTTCTGTTTTTTTTCCTTTTTTTCTTCTTCGCCCTCAGCTAACCCCTCTTTTTTTTGTTGCCCTCAACCGCCACCTTTTTACTCTCTATCTCTCTCTCTCTCCCAACCCCCACCCCTTTTTTCCCAGGCTTCTCGTCGCTTTTTTCTTTCTTTTTCTTTTTCCTTTCTCTTTCTTTTTTTCTCTCACCCCGGGTTTGCCCGTCTACCGGTTCTAGATTGCCCCCAGAATGGGGGCAGGTCAGGATGGAGGGGGGATTAAAAAAAAGTAGGTGGCGATTTCAGATCGCCCTCCCCC
>SZWC01004060.1:34954-64141 GCA_023375785.1 Penium margaritaceum
CCTAGCGGGCTTATATAGGGGCGCCGGCAGCTAACCGTACCGGGCCCCGTCACCCCTGCTGAACCCAAATGAGTCAACAGGGAGAACACACTACATACACCACAAAAGCAACAAAGGTGGTCTCCTCAAGGCACCGGAACAGCTCTCTGAGTGCCCGGGTCTCGACCACCGAGACAATATGAGCAGTGCCAAAACAAATCTCGGAATCAACGTCCAGACATCACAGACGGCTTTCCGAACATCAGACGCCCCACAACAGCCATCGGGTCTCCTCGTCGCACTAGTACAGTCAACCGGGTGCGCGGGTCTCAACCCACTGAGAAAACTCTCCTACCTCCTGACAAGCCCACATGGCTGCCGGAACGCATCGACCGCGTCTCGCCGGCGTTGTCGTAGGGGCTGGAGAATTCTCGGTGCAGTCCGGAGGCCCTTCGTGTCGTCACGCCCTCCTCTGCCATATACCCCGAATGTGGGTATATCGGTAAACTAACAGTGTTGGTCGTGATGGGTGGACGCCACACAAACCAACAGGAACCACCAGGGTTCGCATGAGGGATCTGCACGAGTATGAACATGGCCGAGTGGTCATAGTAAACTGTACAGGTGGACATGAACGTCACAAATCACAACACTCCCCCATGACCCGATGGTACGCATGTCCATACCCGTGTAGTGCAAAACCAGTACAATAACGAGTGAAAGACAAATGTGACATGGACATAGACACATCCCACACTCAACCACTCTGAGGCAAGGGGCGAAGTCCAACAGAACAAATGGCCACCAGGAACTTTCCGCATGCTAGTGCCTTCGTCAAGAAGTCAGCATGCTGCATGTCAGTGCCAACCCAAATGACAGAGATCACGTGTCGCTCCACTAGATGATGCACAAAGTGATGCTCAACCGCAATGTGCTTCGTGCGAGCATGAAAGACACCAGAGTTCTCCGCAATGGCAAGGGCACTCTGGTTGTCGCAATGACGCATGATGGCGGGTACAGACTGGCCAAGCTCAAGGAACAGGCGCTGCAGCCATACCAACTGAGCAGCTCCTGCATCCACGGCAACGTACTCTACCTCCGATGAGCTACATGCAATGCAGCCCTGCTTCCCGCAGCGCTAGGACAAAGCGGTCCCACCAAGCATGAACACGTAACCGGTGCCACTACGTCCATCTGGGCTACGCGCCCAATCATTGTCGGTGTAGTCGTCAAGGACCACGGAACAACGCCGGCGACAGCAGAGTCCAAGGTACAGTGTGGAGACCACGTACCGCACCACTCGCACAGCAGCGTGAAGGGCTCTAGCACGTGGAGCCTGCGAGAAATTGGCAAGGAGGCTGATGGTAAATGCAATGTCTGGACGTGTGGTAGTGGCTAGGTACATCAGAGATCCGATGAGACGGAGGTACAGGGTCACATCCACTGTCTCCCGCAGCTGTGTGGGATCTTCCACCTTCAGGGCATCCTGCCCGTCAGGCGTGAGAGGTGTGGAAGCCGTGGGCACTGCGCCGAGGAGGTCAGTGAAGCACTCCCCCACAACACATGCGTATCGGGCCTAGTGCAGTAGTAGAGTACGACGTGTGCGGTCTCGCACGATCTCCATGCCAAGAAACACTGTTGTAAGACCCAGGTCCTTCATCCTATAGCCAGTCAGGAGGACAGCCTTGGCCTCCTTCACGGCCTCCAATGAAGGAGACAAGGTCGTCGACATAGACCAGGATGGCGGTGAATCCCTCAAGCGTCCGTCGGATGAAGAGAGAGGGATCTGTCTCACTCTGTACATATCCCGCACGAGTTAGGGTGCCAGTGATCTCCTGGTTCCAACACCAAGGAGACTACTTGAGGCCGTACAAGAACTTGCGCAAGCACCAGACCTTGTCACCGTCCTCAAAGCCGGGTGGCTGAGCCATGTAAATCTCCTCATCCAGAGAGCCATGGAGGAACGCATTGTTCACATTCATCTGGTGCACTTCCTAGTCATGCTGAGCCACTACACTGAACAGAGCTCGAGCAGAGGTCATGCGGCCGATTGGGGCAAAGGTGCCAATGTAATCAATGCCCTCAATGTGAGAGTACCCTTTGACGACCAAGCGAGCCTTGTGGCGTTCAAGTGAGCCATCCGGCTTCACTTTCTTGCGAAAGACCCACTTGACCTGAATAGCCTTCCTCCCAGGTGGAAGGTCGACAAGCTCGTAAACTCCGTGCTCTCAGATGGCGAGAAACTCATCCTCCTACGCATCACGCCAAGCGTCAGCATCCTGTGATGAGAGACCTTTCCTCAGTGTGCCCGGGTCAGGTGCCATAGAGGGAGAAATCTGCGTGGCAAGAGCCCACGCCTCAGTGCTAGGTCTGACGACCACAAGATGGGCTGTTGTGTCACGAGCGATATGAAAATCGCGAGTGACGAGGTCGTGCCCTACGGGATACGCTCGATGTACCTCTGTGTGCTCACTACGTACACTCAAGCCTATGGCCTTTGTGCCGCGATCACCACTCGCGATGCTGCGAGTGGAGCGCCTAGGTGCGGGACCATACACTCGCTGAGCTCCGGAGTCCAATGGTCCAAGTCGACCGCCAGGCTCACGGGAATAACCTGGGCTCGAGGGGCGTACCTCAGGTTTAGGGACGGGCACACTCGCAGCTGGGGAGGGCTAATGCAAGGGAGCTGGTGATGCCGTACAAGGAGATGCGGTTGTGGAGGACATGGGGCTTGGTGTGATAGTAGGAGCAGGTGAGGCAGGTCCACGCACAGAGGCAGGAGTGCCGGCGGACACAGGTACGGTCACAAGAGTACGCACAGGTACAAGATCATGGGTACTTGTGGGGTGTGAGGGAACAGGGTTAGAAGACGGCGGTACTGGAGAGATCGCTGGACCGACAACGATGATCGCTGGGTCATCAAGAGCCAGAGAAGTGGAGGTTGCTCGAACGGACACATCAGCCTTGCGAGCGGTGCTCGCATGTGCAAACTCCCCCATCTGTCGAGAAACCTCACAAGTAGGAACGTGTGTGACGGACAGCGACGTGATCGAAGTCAGATCACAGTAGGTGAGGGACTCAAAGAGGACGCAACGTGACTCAACAATGCGACAACAAGCAGGGTTCCAAAAATGCCAGGCCTTCGACGGCGGGGAGATGTGAACGAAGGTACACAAGCAACCCCACGGTGAGACCTTGGACCCCTGCTAGTCCCCGGTGTACCACACAGAAGCCAAGGATCCCTAGACGCGAGCAAGGGGCAGGTCAGCACAATGGCCGAACTAGAGCTCATACGGTGTGACGTGGTCCGGAAGAGGACTGTGCCGGAGGGGATTCTAGACCCAAGTCATGTAGGCGAAGCCTGCAAAAGCAAAGGACTCCGGAAGATCGTACTCAGACTGCATAGCGCGAAACACATCCTCCATGGTACGGTTGAAGCGCTCATAAACAACAATCTTTTGAGGAGTAGCAGAAGCAAAGACCTGGTGAAAAATCCCGTGCTCGGCAAAGAAGCTGTCCATATCGCCAAGAAACTTGCCACCACGATTCGAGAGGAAGGTGTGAAGCGTGTGGCGGGACTGACGCTCAGCCATGACTAGCCAGAGGCGAACCGGAAGAAGGCCATCAATCTTCTGGCGCAGGCTCTAGACCCACCGCATCCGGGTGAAGTCATCAGTCAGGGTCCGGTCGTATTGACCCCGATTGGAAAGAAACTCGACAGCAAGGGGACGAAGAAGGTCCGCATGGACTAACTCGTGAGGGCGAGGTGTGCATGAACGGGAGTCAGGGTAGGTACAACGATGCATCTTACCTTGAGTGTAGATGAGAAATTCGGTCTTGGACGGCTTCTCAAAAGAAGCCGCGTCGACACAGTGTCGGAGCCTACATGAAACAGGCGGCGATGAAGCAATCGCTGGTGCTCAGGAGAAAGAACACCAGTGAAAAAAACACGAGGAAAAGGGGAGGCGGAGCAAGGATCAGAGGTCCGAGAGACACGATACAGGTCATCCACAACAGAGGCACGAAGAACAACGCTACGAGTGTCAACAGCAGTCACAGTCGCGGACTCTTCAGTGTGCTCCACAGAGAGTCCCATCAGTGTGCAAGCACATACAGAAAGCAAACTGAGCTCAAGGTTAGGCACAAACAGCACCTCGGAAAGATACAGGGGGCCAGACGGTCCATCGAAACAAACGACCCCAACACCTTGGACTGGCAAGGACTGACCAGAGCCTGTTCGGACGGAACGAATAGACACAACAGGACCGAAAACAACAAAATCACTACGACGACAGGTCATGTGATGAGTGACACCGGAATCGATGATCCAAGTGCCACTAGAATCAATACTAGTGGACGTCACTGGACAACGGGCAATGGAACACTTGGCCTCAGTCGGACGTTGGGCAGAAGGTGGAGAGGAACGACAAAGGGTACAAAGGTGAGACGCATGAATCCAATCTGCACAGTCAGGCCCATCGTGATCACATGTCGACTGTGCCCCCCCACACGAGTCATCCTGAGTCATTAGAACAGACAAACAAACATTCTATGAACCACCTCGGTGTGACAACACACTCGCACCTCCCTGAAAGTGAAGCGCCAGAAGGTGTCCGAGCTCGGCAATGGTGCGGTCACGTGGGTCTGGGTCGCCGCTGGTCGTCGATGGTGAAGCGGGAACTGCTGCGGTTGTGGTCGCCACGCGCCCAGAGGATGTGGTGCTCAACGTGGACCGTAGTGTGTGCGCAGCCTGGAGCCCATGAGTAATTCGTGCCCAAAAGAGCGGCTTCTGGCACTCGGTATAGCGATGGGTACCTCCACAGTTGTAGTAAGGAACGGAGCATCCACTCCTATTGCCCGATGACGGATCCTGCTGCGACTGCTGCTAGTCTGAGGCGTGCCTCTGTCGCCCCTTCTTCCCTTGTGCTACTGCCGCGACATCTTTTGTCTGATTTGGTGTAATCGGGGTGGACGGGGAGGAGGAGGACGTGACAGAGGATGGGGAAGGAGTCTGCAGGAGGGGCATGGCATATTGCTAGTTATCGGCTACACGATCGGGAGGCCCCTAACAAAGGGAGTGAAAGGCACGGATGTGCGCAACGCGCGTGGCATGCGTCTCTACAGCAAGCAAGGATAATGCTAGGTCCCAGCCCGCATGCGGATCAGCGCTGGTGCCTGTGCCCGCCTTGCCTAGGAATGAGCGAAAGTCGACGACGGTCTCGCACGGCATGGCGTAGAGAAGTCCGCACATCACCCTAGCCACTGTCAGGACCTGTTCTCGGTCCGTAGTCTGATACGGATTGTGGTAGAAGGGCCACACGCTCTCTCAAGTGGCCCAAACCTAGAAGAGGATCTCCCACCTGTCTAAGCCGTCTTTGCTGACATACCGTGGGGTCGGTATCTCGAAGTCCTTGGGTTGTCGCTCCGTAGGGAGAGCAACCACAGGCATGGCGCGTCGCCAGTGGTCGGCTGCACGCTCGGCAGGCCCCTGACAAAGGGAGTGAAAGGCACGGATGTGCGCAGTGCGCGTGGCGTGCGTCTCTGCAGCAAGCAAGCATAATGCTAGGTCCCAACCCCCGCGTGGATCAGCACTGGTACCTGTGCCCGCCTCGCCAAGGAACGAGCGGAAGTCGACGACAGTCTTGCGCGGCATGGCGTAGAGAAGTCCGCGCATCACCATAGCCACTGTCAGCACCTGTGCTTGGTCCATAGTCTGATACTGATTGTGGTAGTAGGGCCACATGCCCTCTGAAGTGGCCCAAACCTGGAAGAGGGTCTCCCACCAGTCAAAGCCGCCCTCGCTGAAATCGGCGGTATCTTGAAGGCCTTAGGTTGCCGCTTCGTAGGGAGAGCAACCACAGGCTGGGAAGGACGAGGGATGGGAAAGACGCCAGGAAGAGGGAAGTCGCTGGGGTGGAGGTCAGGCGACAATCAAAACTCGGGAAAACGAGAGGTGTGTGGGGGCCGAGAGCTCGTCTAAAGCTGGCGGAGACGCTCTTGAAGCACACGAATCCCACGCTCGGGGGAGTCGCCCTCCATGCCTGGCATGTCTGGGTCCTCGTCCCAAGGATCAAGAGGTTGCGGGTCGGCTCCAGCTCCTGTCTCCGGTGCTGGAGCTGACTGCTTTATACAGGGTGCGATCCCAGCCGCTCCCGCAGAGGTGTGTCGTGGAGTCGTGGAATGACCTCAAAGAAGCTCGGTGAGTGTACGGATGTCGTAAGTCTGCTCTCGCTACAAGCGACGCATCTCGTTCTGCTAGCTCCGCAGGTCCTCAATAACCTGCAAATGTCGGCTCATGACCCTTGTGGAGGAAGACGAGGGATCTAGTGCCCTTTTCCCCTTATCACCGGACGGAGCCACGTCACCGCTCATTATGGACCGAGACGTCAACGTGGTCGAATTGCAAAAACGTGAGCGTTTCTCGAGGAGTTTAAACGCTCGCAACTTTTGACCCTTCGACCAAAGATTTCACTAAGGCAAGTGCTCATGTCAGCAAAAAGTTGCTAACATCAGCATGACATGATGACATCAGCAATGAAAAATGCTGCCGCCAGCTTGCCTCAACCCCTCCCATTTTTTGTTTTCAACCTTTGCGGTTGCTCTGCGAGAAAGCGGCCGCTCCGCAACAACCGCGTAGTAGCTGTGTGGAAGCTATGTAGTAGTTTCAGCTCAGCTGCTACAACTACTGCAGTTTCAACTATAGTAGCAGCCACACGGCTGCGTGCAGAGCGGCCGCCCAGCGGCTCTAGGCACAGGCGTGGCAGCAGCTACGCACTGCTGCTGCTACACTACGGCTGCTACACGCTGCTGCTGCTGTGCTGCTGCTGCCGCCGCTGCTGATGCCACTACTACTACGCTGCGACTATGTTGCTGCCGCTGCTGTTGCACTGCTGCTGTGCTACTGCCGCCGCATGCTGTTGCTGTGCTGCTGCCGCCGCGCGCTACTGCTGCCGTTGCTGCCGACTTGCTGTTACCGCCCTGTTGCTGCTGTTGCTCAATGTTGCTGCTGTTGCATGTGCCAATGTCGACAATAGCTGACGGTTGTAGTCTATTCCAGCTGCCGCTTGATGCCGCTAGCGGTTGCGGCGATCGGCTGTCGCCGTCGATAGGTCCCTGTAGATCTACTATAGCGGTGACTCTCACTGCTACGTCTTTGATGTGCATCTCGGTAAGAACTGTCTCACCGCTCTGATACCATGAGAAAATGCATGGAAGCTCCCTAGCGACAGAGTCGCCTGTTGTGATTTGTGATGTTCCTATCAAAGTGTAGAGTTTACTGTGACCACTCGGCCGTGTCCATACTCGTGCAGATCCCTGATGCGAACTCTGGTGACACCGGTGCGTCATGTGGTAGCGGACTACCAGCCTGGAGCTGACCGACGACCGTTCCAGAGCTCTAGACGCTACCCAGGACTTCCTGCAGTTTTACTACAGCACACAGGGGTTTATCGGTGGATTGGCCGTGGGCCCCATTTGCATGTTTTTGCGTTGTATATCCACTGTTTGATGCCGGATGCATGCATGTGACCAGTCGTGGCGTCCGGCTTTTGACTCTGCACGTCAAGGTTCAGACGACGTAGCGTTTTGTTATGTCTGTGCAAAGTTACGGCCAAAATAGTGGTTTTGGGCCGGTTTTAGGACAGATCTTGCACTGCCGCGTGCGACACCCCCGTGCGCCGCGGCAGGTACTTATGTCATGGACCTGTCATTTGTCATTTCTCAGTGCAAATGCTACTCAAGAATTATGACACTTTGCCTTGTGTCTCCTAGCCAGACCCTTGCCGTTGTGTGCACTACTTGTGACTGTTGTCACCATCTGACCAGGCACTAACGCCTAGTCAGCAAATGTGTTGCTAGGAAGCTTCCACGCATCTTCTCATGGTATCAGAGTGGTGAGACAGTTCTCACCGAGCTACGCAGCAAAGACGCAAGAGAGCAGCAGCAGTGACAGTCACTGCTCCAGCAGATCCATAGGGACCTATCCACGGTGACAGCAGATCGCCATCGACGTCGCTCACCATCACCACGTGAGATTGCATAACAGCTGCTGCTAGCAGCAGCAAGAGACAGTTGCAGTAGACTGCATTGGCAAGAAGCTGCTGACATTAGCACTGAGCAGCAGCAGCAACAGCAGGGCGGCAGCAGCGGCGGCAGCAACGTGCAGCGGTAGCAGTAGCGGGGACAAAAATACAGTAGCAACGCAGCAGCACTAGCAGCAGTAGTGGTAGCAGCAGCAGCGTAGTAGCAACAGTCGCAGCAACGCGTGACGGCAGCAGCAGCGTGCAGCAACCAGCAGCAGCTGTAGCAGCAGCGCGTAGCTGCTGCCACAGCTGCGCACGCAGCCGCCAGGCGGCTGCTGTTGCAGCTCACGCCACAGTAGTAGCAAGAGCTCAACGAAAGCTGCGCATCGGCTTTTGCTTAGCTTACGCGCAGATGCTGCGGAGCAGTCGCCTGCTCTCAAAGCAACCGTGAAGGTTGACCCAAAAAAAAGGAGGGAAGGTGAGCTAACATCAGCATTTTTCCTTGCTGACATCATCATGTCATGCTGACTTCAACAACATCCTGCTGACATCAGCACTTGCCTTAGTGAAAGGTTTGGTCGGAGGGTCAAAAGTTGCCAGCTTTTTAACTCCTCGGAAAACGGTCACGTTTCTGCAATTCAACCACGTTGACGTCTTGGCCCGTAATGAGCAGCGCCATGGCTCCGTCCGGTGAGAAGGGAAAAAGGGTACTAGATCCCTCTTCTTCCTCCTCAGGGGTTATGAGCCCACGTTTGCAGGCTATTGAGGACCTGCGGAGCCAGCAGGACGAGATGTGTTGCCTACAGCGAGAGCAGACTTACACTATCCATACACTCACCGAGCTTCCTTAGGACATTCCACGACTCCACGACAGACTTCTAAGGGAGCGGCCGGGGTCGAACCCTCTACATAGCAGTCAGCTCAAGCACCGGAGACAAGAGCTGGAGCCGACCTGCCACCTCTTGATCCTTGGGACAAGGATCCAGACATGCCAGGCATGAAGGGCGACACCCCTGAGCGCGAGATTCGTGTGTTTAAAGAGCGTCTCCGCCAGCTTCAGACGAGCTCTCGGCCCCCACACACATCCCGCTTTCCTGAGTTTTGATCGTCGCCTGACCTCCACCCCAACGAATTCCCTCTTCCCGGCATCTTTCCTATCCCTCGTCCGTCCCAACCTGTGGTTGCTCTCCCTACGAAGCGGCAACCCAAGGACTTCGAGACGTCGCCCCCATGGTATGTCAGCGAGGACGGCTTTGACTACTGAAGATCTTGTTTCAAGTCTGGGCCACTTCAGAAGGCGTGTGGCCCTACTACCACAGTCCGTATTAGACTATGGACCAAGCCCAGGTGCTGCCAGCGGCTAGGGCGATGCGGGAAATTCTCTACGCCGTGCCGCGCGAGACCGGCGTTGACTTTCGCTCGTTCCTTGGCGAGGCGGGTACAGGCACCGGCGCTGATCAACGCGGGGGTTGGGACCTAGCATTGTCCCTGCTTGCTGCAGAGACACACGCCACCCACACCGCGCACATCCGTGCCTTTCACTCCCTTCGTCAGTGGCCCACCGAGCCTACAGCCGACTCCTGGCAACGCGCCATGCCCATTTACACACGCCTTGGGATCTCAAGAGGTACAAAGCTGTGGGCG
Organism: Penium margaritaceum; assembly: GCA_023375785.1. NCBI lineage: Eukaryota > Viridiplantae > Streptophyta > Zygnematophyceae > Desmidiales > Peniaceae > Penium > Penium margaritaceum. Next base: position 44,599 of record SZWC01004060.1, read on the forward strand.
CTCCATACGATCATGCTCAAGGTTTGCCTTGAGGACACTGACATCTTCACGAGGTACAGAGACGCCGTGCTCGAGCCTTTTTCGGCTTCACTGTAGCTTCTTCCCTGGGCACGGCATCTCTGCCTCCATGTGACTTCCACCCGTGATGCAGCCGTGGCTCATCAGGAGACCTCCATTGCTACCGTAGTCATTGCATCACCACCAACGCCCCTGATGTAGACTCCTTCTCCATCCTATGTCACGTTCTCCTCCTCCCCTTCCACCCCGATTACACTCACTCAGACACAAGGTGTCGCGGCAGCAACAAAGGGGAAGAAGGGGTGACAGAGGCGCAGCTCAGGGCAGCAGTAGTCGTAGCAGATGCCGTCAATGGGCGGTAGCAATGGACGCTCCGTTCACTGCTACAACTGTGGAGGCGCTTATCGCTACACCGAGTGCCAACAGCCACTCGACTGGGCACAGATTACTCGCGGGCTCCAAGCTACGCACGCACTACGGTTTACATGGAGCAACACATCATCCGCACGCGCGGCGACCACGACCGCAGCAGTTCTCGCCTCACCACGGGCGACCAGCAGCCACCAAGACCCATGTGACCGCACCATCGTCGAGCTCCGACACCTTCTGGCGCTTCGCTTTCAGGGAGGTGCGAGTGTGATGTCACAGCCGGGTGGTTCACAGACTGTCTGTTTGTCAGTTCTTATGGCTTGGGATAACTCGTGTGGGGGGGCACAGTCGACATCTGATGACGATGGGCCTAGCTGTACAAATGGATTCATGAGTCTCACCTTTGTGCCCTTCGTCATTCCTCCCCACCTGCTGCCACAGCGTCCGTCTGAGGCCGAGTGTTCCATTGCCCGTTGTACAATGTCGTCGTCTAGTCGTGATTCCTGTGGCACTTGGATCATCGACTCCGATGCCACTCATCACATAACTTGTCGTTGTAGTGATTTCGTTGTTCTCGGCCCTACTGCGTATGTCCGTTCCGTCCGCACAAGCTCTGGTCAGTCCTTGCCAGTCCAGGGTGTTGGGATCGTATGTTTCGATGGTCCGTCTGGCCCCATGTATCTTTCCGAAGTGCTGTTTCCACCTGACCTTGAGCTCAGTTTGCTTTCTGTACATGCCTGCACACTGATGGGACTCTCTGTGGAGCACACTGCAGAGTCAGCGGCTGTGACTTCCATTGACACTCGTAGCGTTGTTCTTCGTGCCTCTGTTGTTGATTACTTGTATCGTGTCTCTTGGACTTCTGCTCCTTGCTCCCCCCCCTCCTTCGCTCCTGTTTTTGTCACTGGTGTTCTTTCTCTTGAGCACCAGTACTTGCTTCATCGCTACCTGTGTCATGTAGGCTCCGACACTGTGTCAGAGCTCATTCGGACATAGCCCGTCCTCAGTATTGACGCAGCTTCTTTCGAGAAGCCGCCCAAGACTGACTATCTCTTCTGTGCTCAGGATAAGATGCATCGTTACACCTACCCTGACTCCCGTTCACGCGCACTTCGCCCTCTCGAGTTAGTCCATTCGGACCTTCTTGGTCCCCTACCTGTCGAGTCTCTGTCCGATCGGATTCGATACGTCCTGACCCTGACAGATGACTTCACCCGGATGCGGTGGGTCTATAGCCTGCGCCAGAAGAGTGACGCTGCTCTCACGGTTCGCCTCTGGCTAGTGATGGCTTAGCGTCAGTCCCGCCACACGCTGCACACCTTTCGGTCAGATCGCAGCGGCAAGTTTCTTGGCGAGATGGACACCTTCTTTGCCGAGCACGTGATTTTTCACCAGGTCTCCACTTCTGCCACTCCTCAGCACAACGGTGTTTCTGAGCGCTGGCACCGCACCATGGAGGATGTGGTTCGCGTTTTGCATTCTGAGTGCGGTCTTCTAGAGTCCTTCACTTTTGAAGGCTTCGCCTACATGACTTAGGTTTGGAACTGCCTCCCGCACGGTCCTCTTCCGAACCACGTCACACCGTATGAGCTCTAGTTTGGCCACCGTGCTGACTTGTGCCTCGCTCGCGTCTAGGGATCCTTGGCTTTTGTGTGGTACACCAAGGACTAGCAGGGGTCCAAGGTCTCACCGTGGGGTCGCTTGTGTGCCTTCGTTGGCATCTCTCCGTGGTCGAAGGTTTGGCGTTTTAAGGACCGTGCTCGTCGTCGCATTGTTGAGTCCCGTGACGCGCTCTTCTTTGAGTCCCTCACCTACCGTGATCAGACTTTGATCACGTTGCTGTCTGTCACACACGTTCCCACCTGTGAGATTTCTCGACGGATGGGGGAGTCTGTGCTCTCAAGCACCGCTCGCCAGGCTCATGTGTCCGTTTGAGCTCCCTCCACTTCTCCGGCTCTTGATGACCCAGCGATCACCGCTGTCGGTCCAGAGATCTCTCCAACACCGCCGGCTTCTACCCCTGTCCACTCGCACCCCACAGGTACCCATGATTCTATACCTCTGCGTACTCCTGTGACCATCCTTGTGTCCGCCGGCAGTCCTGCCTCTGTGCGTGGACCTGCCTCACCTGCTCCTACTGTCACACAGAGTCACGTGTCGCCCACACCCGCATCTCCTCACACGGCATCAGCAGCTCCCTTGCCTCAACCCTCCCCAGCTGTGATTGTGTCCGTTCCTGAGGTGCACCCCTCGAGCCCGGGTTTCTCCCGTGAGCTTGGTGGTTATCTGCAACCATTCGACTCCAGAGCTTAGCGAGTGTCTAGTCCTGCACCCAGACGCTCCGCTCGGAGCATCGCGAGTGGTGATCCCGGCACAAAGGCCCTAGGCCTGAGTGTCTACACCGAGCACACAGAGGTACATCAAGCGTGTCCCATAGGGAACGACTTTGTCACTCGCGAGTTTCATGTCACTTGTGATGTAGCAGCCGATCATGTTGTCGTCAGACCTAACACGGCGTGCGCTCTTGCCACGCAGAGCTCTCCCTCTATGGCACCTGACCCGGGCACACTGAGGGAAGCTCTCTCATCACATGATGCTGACGCTTGACGTTCTACCTACGAGTCCCGGGCACACTGAGGGAAGCTCTCTCATCACTAGCACCTTGACTCGTGCGGGATATGTACAGAGCGAGCCAGATCCCTCTCTCTTCATCCGACGGCCGCCTGAACGATTCACTGACATCCTGGTCTATGTCGACGACCTTCTAATCGCGTCTCCTTCACTAGAGGCTCTGAAGGAGGCCAAGGTTGTCCTCCAGACTGCCTACAGGGTGAAGGACCTTGGTCCTGCAGCGGTGTTTCTTGGTATGAAGATCGTGCGAGACCACAGACGTCATACTCTACTACTGCATCAGGTCTAATACACACGTGTTGTGGAGGAGCGCTTCAGCGATGTTCTTAGCGCATTCCCCATGGCTTCCACACCTCACACGCCTGACGGGCAGGATGCCCACACAGCTGGGGGAGACAATGGATGTGACCCTAAACCTCCGTCTCATCGGATCTCTGATGTACCTTGCCACTACCACACGTCCTGACATCGCATTTTCTGTCAACCTCCTTGCCTAGTTTTTGCGTGGTCCACGTGCTAGAGCCCTTCACGCGGCTGTGCGAGTGGTGCGGTACGTGGTCTCCACACCGTACCTCGGACTCTGCTTTCGCGGACAGTGTTCGGTGGTCCTTGATGGTTACCCCGACAAAGACTGGGCCTTGAGCCCAGATGGACGCAGTCGGACAGGTTACATCTTCTTTCTCGGTGGGACCGCTGTGTCCTGGCGCAGCGGGAAGCAAGGTTGCATTGCACGTAGCTCATCAGAGGCAGAGTACGTTGCTCTGGGTGCAGGCGCTGCTGAGGCGCTATGGCTACATCGCCTATTCCTTGAGTTGGGCTAGTCAGTACCCGTTATTGTGCTTTGTTGCGACAACAAGAGTGCTCTTGCTATTGCGAAGAACTCTGGTGTCTTTCATGCTCGCACAAAGCACACTACAGTTGAGCATGAATTTGTGCGTGATCTGGTGGAGCGACACGTGATCTTTGTCATTTGGGTTGGCACTGACATGCAGCATGCTGATTTCTATACCAAGGCACTAGCACACGGAAAGTTCCCGGTGGCCATTCGTTGGACTTTGACCCTTGCTTGAGGGTGGTAAAGTGTGAGGTGTGTTTGGGTCCATGTCACATTTGTCTTTGCACTCGTTGTACTCGTCTCAGTGCTGCATGTGTATGAACATGCGTACCATGAGGTCATGTGGGAGTGTTGTGATTTGTGACGTTCCTGTACAGGTCGACAGGAACGTCACAAATCACAAGACTCCCCCATGACTCGATGGTACGCATGTCTATACACGTGCAGTATTGAGACGAGTACAACAACGAGTGCAAAGACAAATGCGACACGAACATAGACACACCCCACACTCAACCACTCTCAGGAAAGGGGCAAGTCCAACTGAACAAATGGCCACCACGAACTTTCCGCGTGCTAGTGCATTCGTCAAGAAGTGAGCACACTGCATGTCAAAGCTAACCCAAATGACAGAGATCACATGTCGCTCCACTAGATGACACACAAAGTGATGCTCAACCGCAATGTGCTTCGTGCAAGCATGAACGACACCAGAGTTCTCCGCAATGGCAAGGGCACTCTGGTTGTCGCAACAAAGCATAATGGCGGGTACAGACTGGCCAAGCTCAAGGAACAAGCGCTGCAGGCATACCACCTCAGCAGCTCTTGTACCCAAAGCAACGTACTCTCCCTTCGATGAGCTACATGCAATGCAGCCCTACTTCCCGCTGCGCCAGGACATACCAGGCCCACCAACATGAACATGTAATCGGTGCCACTATGTCCATTTGGGCTTCCCGCCCAGTCGCTGTCGGTGTAGCCGTCAAGGACCACGGAACACCGCCGGTGACAGCAGAGTCCGAGGTACGGTGTGGAGACCACGTACCGCACCACTCGCATAGCCGCGTGAAGGGCTCTAGGGCGTGGAGCCTGCAAGAACTGGGCAAGGAGGCTAACGGCAAATGCGATGTCAGGACGTGTGGTAGTGACCAGGTACATCAGAGATCTGATGAGACGGAGGTACAAGGTCACATCCATTGTCACCCCCAGCTGTGTGGGATCTTCCACCTTCAGGGCATCCTGCCCGTTAGGCGTGAGAGGTGTGGAAGCCGTGGACAGTGCGCCATGGAGGTCAGTGAAGCGCTCCCCCATAACACGTGTGTATTAGGCCTGATGCAGTAGTAGAGTACGACGTCTGCGGTCTCGCACGATCTCCCTGCCAAGAAACACCGTTGTAAAACCAAGGCTGTAAGTAGTCTGGAGGACAGCCTTGGCCTCCTTCACGGCTTCTAGTGAAGGAGACGCGATCAGAAGGTCGTTGATATAGACCAAGATGGCGGTGAATCCCTCAAGCGTCCGTCGGATGAAGAGAGAGGGATCTGCCTCGCTCTGTACATATCCCGCACGAGTCAGGGTGCCAGTGATCTCCTGGTTCCGACACCAAGGAGACTACTTGAGGTCGTACAAGAACTTGCGCAAGCACCAGACCTTGTCACCGTCCTCAAAGCCGGGTGGCTGAGCCACGTGAATCTCCTCATCCAGAGAGCCATGGAGGAACACATTGTTTACATTCATGTGGTGTAATTCCCACTCATGCTAAGCCAGTACACCGAACAGAGCTCGAGCTGAGGTCATGCAGCCGATAGGGGCAAAGGTGCCAGTGTAATCAATGCCCTCAATCTGAGAGTACGCCTTGACGACCAAGAGAGCCTTGTGGCATTCAAGAAAGCCATCCGGCTTCACTTTCTTGCGAAAGACCCACTTGACCTGAACAGCCTTCCTCACAGGTAGAAGGTCGACTAACTCGAAAACTCCGTGCTCTCGGATGGCGGGAAGCTCATCCTCGCATGCAACACGCCAAGCGTCAGCATCCTGTGACGAGAGAGCTTCCCTCAGTGTGCCCGGGTCAGGCGCCATAGAGGGAGAACTCTGCGTGGCAATAGCGCACAACTCAATGCTAGGTCTAACGACTACAAGATCGGCTACTACGTCACAAGCGATATAAAACTCGTGAGAGACGAGGTCGTGCCCTACGGGACACGCTAGATGTACCTCTGTGTGCCCAGTGCAGACACTCAGGCCTAGGGCCTTTGTGCCAAGATCACCACTCACGATGTTGCGAGTGGAGGGCCTAGGTACCGGACTAGACACTCGCTGAGCTCCGGCGTCCAGTGGTAAAAGATGAACGACAGGCTCACGAAAGTAACCCGGGCTCAAGGGGCGTACCTCAGGCTCAGGGACAAGCACACTCGCAGCTAGGGAGGGCTAATGCAAGGGAACTGGTGATGCCGTGTGACGAGATGCAGTTGTGGAGGACACGGGGCTTGGTGTGATACTAGGAGCAGGTGAGGCAGGTCCACGTACAGAGGCAGGAGTGCCGGCGGACACATGTACGGTCACAAGAGTACGCACAGGTAGAGGATCATGGGTACTTGTGGGGTGCGAGGGAACATGGTTAGAAGCCGGCGATACTGGAGAGATCGCTGGATCGACAGCAATGATCGCTCGGTCATCAAGAGCCATAGAAGGTTACTCTAACGGACACATGAGCATGGCGAGCGGTGCTCGCAGGCGCAAACTCCCCCATTTGTGGAGAAACCTCACAAGTAGGAACGTATGTAACGGACATCAACGTGATTGAAGTCAGATCACGGTAGGTGAGGGACTCAAAGAAGACGTAACGTGACTCAACAATGCGAGGATGAGCAGGGTCCCAAAAACGCCACGCCTTCGACGGCGGGGAGATGTGAACGAAGCTACACAAGCGACCCCACGGTGAGACCTTGGACCCCTACTGGTCCTCGGTGTACCACACAGAAGCCAAGGATCCTTAGACGCGAGCGAGGGCCAGGACAGCACAATGGCCGAACCAGAGCTCATACGGTGTGACATGGTCCACAAGAGGACCGTGCGGTAGGCGATTCTAGACCCAAGTCATGTAGGCGAAGCCTGCAAAAGTGAAGGACTCCGAAAGACTGTACTCAGACTGCATAACGTGAAACGCATCCTCCATGGTGCCGTTGAAGCACTCAAAAACAACAATCTGTTGAGGAGTAGGAGAAGCAGAGACCTGGTGAAAAATCCCGTGCTCGGCAAAGAAGCTGTCCATATCACCAAGAAACTCACCAGTGCGCGTGAACGGGAGTCAGCGTAGGTGCAACAATGCATCTTACCCTCAGCACAGAAGAGACAATCGGTCTTGGGTGGCTTCTCGAAAGAAGCTGCGTCAAGACCAAGGGTGGTCTGTGTCCGAATGAGCTTTGACACAATGTCGGAGCCTACATGACACAGGCGGTGATGAAGTAGTCGCTCGTGCTGAGGAGAAAGAACACCAGTGACAAAAACACAAACAAAAGGGGAGGGGGAGCAAGGAATAGAGGTCCGAGAGACACGATACATGTCATCCACAACAGAGGTACGAAGAACAACGCTACGAGTGTCAATACCAGTCACAGTCGCGAACTCTGCAGTGTGCCCCACAAAAGTCCCATCAGTGTGCAAGCACATACAGAAAGCAAAATGAGCTCAAGGTTAGGCACAAACAGCACCTTGGAAAGATACAGAGGGCTAGATGGACCATCGAAATATACCACCCCAACACCCTGGACTGGCAAGGACTAACCAGAGCCTGTGCGGACGTAAAGAATAGACGCAACAGGGCCGAAAACAACGAAATCACTACGACGACAGGTCATGTGATGAGTGGCACCGGAAGCGATGATCCAAGTGCCACCAGAATCAAGACTAGAGGACGTCACTGGACAACGGGCAATGGAACACTCGGCCTCTGATGGACATTGGACAGCAAGTAGAGAGGAACGACGAAGGACACAAAGGTGAGACGCATGAATCCAATCCGCACAGTTAGGCCCATCGTCATCACATGCCGACTGTGCCCCCCCACACGAGTCATCCCGAGTCATTAGAACAGTCGAACAGATAGTTTGTGAACCACCCAGCTGTGACAAAACACTCGCTCCTCCCTAAAAGCAAAGCACCAGAAGGTGTTAGAGCTCGGCGAAGGTGCGGTTACGTGGGTCTGGGTCGCCGCTGGTCGCTGGTGCTGAAGCGGGAACTGCTCCGGTCGTTTTCGCCACGCGCCCAGAGGATGTGCTGCTCGACATGGACCATAGTGTGTGCGCAGCCTGGAGCCCATGAGTAATCCGTGCCCAAAAGAGCGGCTGCTGGCACTCGGTATAGCGATGGGCACCTCCACAGTTGTAGCAAGGAACGGAGCGTCCATTGCAACTGCCCGATGACGGCTGCTACTATGAATGCTGCTAGTCCGAGCCACGCCTCTGTCGCCCCTTCTTCCCCTGTGCTACTGCCGCGACACCTTGTGTCTGAGTTGGTGTAATTAGGATGGAAGGGGAGGAGGACGACGTGACAGAGGATGGAGAAGGAGTTTGCAGGAGGGGCGTCGCTGGTGATGCAACAATTGCTGCAGCAATGGAAGACTCCTGATGAGCCACGGCTGCCTCACGGGCGGAAGTCACCTGGAGGAAGAGCTAGTGCGCAGAGGGAAGAAGCTGCAGTGAGGCCAAAAAAGGCTCAAGCACGGCATTGCTGCACCTCGTGAAGAGGCCTGTGTGCTCAAGGTGAACTCCGAGCATGATCGTTTGGAGCGCCCTAGCTATGTACCTCTTGAGGTCTCAAGGCACATGTAGATGCGCATGGCGCGTCGCCAGTGGTCGCCTGCACGCTCGGCAGGCCCCTGACAAAGGGAGTGCAAGGCATGGATGTGCGCAGTGTGCGTGGCGTGCGTCTCTGCAGCAAGTAAGCATAATGCTAGGTCCCAGCCCCCGCGTGGATCAGCACTGGTACCTGTGCTCGCCTCGCCAAGGAACGAGCGGAAGTCGACGACAGTGTCGCGCGGCATGGCGTAGAGAAGTCCGCGCATCACCCTAGCCGCTGTCAGCACCTGTGCTTGGTCCGTAGTCTGATACGGACTGTGGTAGTAGGGCCACACGCCCTCTGAAGTGGCCCAAACCTGGAAGAGGATCTCCCACCAGTCAAAGCCGCCCTCGCTGAAATCCGCGGTATCTCGAAGTCCTTAGGTTGCCGCTTCGTAGGGAGAGCAACCGCAGGCTGGGAAGGACGAGGGATGGGAAAGACGTCGGGAAGAGGGAAGTCGCTAGGGTGGAGGTCAGGGGACAATCAAAACTCGGGAAAACAAGAGGTGTGTGGGGGCCGAGAGCTCGTCTAAAGCTGGCGGAGACGATCTTGAAGCACACGAATCTCGCGCTCGGGGGAGTCGCCCTCCATGCCTGGCATGTGTGGGTCGTCATCCCAAGGATCAAGAGGTTGCGGGTCGGCTCCAGCTCCTGTCTCCGGTGCTGGAGCTGATTGCTTTATAGAGGGTGCGACCCCGGCCGCTCCTGCAGAGGTCTGTCGTGGAGTCGTGGAATGACCTCGAAGAAACTCGGTGAGTGTACGGATGTCGTAAGTCTGCTCTCGCTACAAGCGACGCATCTCGTTCCGCTGGCTCCACAGGTCCTCAATAACCTGCAAACGTGGGCTCATGACCCCTGTGGAGGAAGACGAGGGATCTAGTGCCCATCTCCCCTTATCACCGGACGGAGCCACGTCACCGCTCATTATGGACCGAGACGTCAACGTGGTCGAATTGCAGAAACGTGAGCATTTCTCGAGGAGTTTAAACGCTCGCAACTTTTGACCCTTCGACCAAAAATTTCATGAAGGCAAGTGCTGATGTTAGCAGAAAGTTGCTGACGTCAGCATGACATGATGATGTCAGCAAGGAAAAACGCTGACGTCAGCTCGCCTCCCCCCTCCCTTTTTTGTTTTCAACCTTCGCGGTTGCTGTGCGAGCAAGTGGCCGCTCCGTAGCAGGCGCGCGGAAGCTGTGCAGAAGCTACGTAGCAGTTGCTGCTCAGCCACTATTGCTGCTACGGCGTCAATTGCAGCAGCAGCCGCACAGCTGCATGCGTGGTGGCCACCTAGCAGCTGCGTGCGCGGCTGTGGGAGCAGCTGCGCGCTGCTGCTGCTGGTGTTGCGTGCTCTACTGCTGCACGCTCTTGTTGCTGTGCTACTGCTGCCGCCGCTGCTGATACCACTACTACTACACTACAACTATGCTGCTACTGCCGCTGCTGTTGCCGGAGCTGCTGCGGTGCTACTGTGCTGCTGCCACCACGTGCTATTGGTGTGCTGCTGCCGCCGTGCTCTACTGCCGCCGTTACTACCGACTTGCTGTTGCCGCCCTGCTGCTGCTATTGCTCAATGCTACTGCTGCATGTGTCAATGTCGGCAACTGTTGGCGGCTGCAGTCTATTGCAGCTACCGCCTGCTGCAGCTAGCGGCTGCTACTGATGCAATCTCACGTGGTGATGGTGAGCGAAGTCGATGGCGATCGGCTGTCGCCGTCGATAGGTCCCTGTGGATTTGCTCTAGCGGTGGCTCTCAATGATGCGTCTTTGCTGCGCAGCTCGGTGAGAACTGTCTCACTGCTCTGATACCATGAGAATATGCGTGGAATCTTCCTAGCAACACAGTTGCCTGATGTGATTTGTGATGTTCTTATCAAAGTGTAGAGTTTACCGTGACCACTCAGCCGTGTCCATACTCGTGCAGATCCCTGATGCGGACCCTGGTGGTACCAGTGCGTCATGTGGTAGCGGACTACCAGCCTGGAGCTGACCGACGTTCATTCCAGAGCTCTGGATGCTACCCGAGACCTCCTACACTTTTTCTGAAGCACGTTGGGGTTTATTGGTGGATTGACCGTGGGCGGGTTTTGCATTTTTTGCATTGTGTATCCACCATTTGATGCCGGATGCATGCATGTAACCAGTCGTAGAGTCCGGCTTTTGACTCTGGACATCAAGGTTCATACGGCGTAGCGTTTTGTTATGTATGCGCAGAGTTACAGCCAAAACAGTGGTTTTGGGCCGGTTTTAGGACAGATCTTGCACTGCCGCGTGTGACACCCGCCGTGCGCCGCGGCAGGTACTTATGCCATTGACCTGTCGTTTGTCATTTCTCACTGTAAATGCTATTGAAGCATTATGACACTTTGCCTTGTGTCTCCTAGCCAGACCCTTGCCGTTGTGTGCACGACTTGTGACTGTCGTCACCGTCTGACCAGGCACGGACGCCTAGTCAGCAGATATGTCACTAGGAAGCTTCCACGCATCTTCTCATGGTATCAGAGCGGTGAGACAGTTCTCACTGAGCTGCGCAACAGTGATGTAGCAAACAGCATCAGTGAGAGTCACTTTTGCAGCAAATCAACAGGGACCTATCGACGCTGACAGCAGATCGCCGTCGACGTCGCTCACAATCACCATGTGAGATTGCATCAGCAGCAGCTACTAGCAGCAGTAGGAGACAGTTGCAGTAGAATGTAGTGGCCAGCAACTGCCGACATTAGCACTGAGCAGCAGCAGCAGGGCGGCAGCAGCGGCGGCAGCAGCGCTCGGCGACAGTAGCGCTCGGCGGCAGTAGCACTGCGCGGCGACAGCAGCAGAGCAGCAGCACGCATTAGAAGCATCACATCAGCAGGGTAGCAGCAGCGGCAGCAGCAGCGGCGGCAGAAACACTATAGCAGCGCAGCAGCAGTGGCAGTAGTAGTGGCACGAGAAGCAGCGCAGCAGCAGCAGTGGCAGCAGTACGCGACGGCGACAGCAGCATGCAGCAGTCGTAGCGCGCAGCAACAGTAGCAGCGCGTAGCAATTGCCATGGCCCCGCACGCAGCCGCCAGGCGGCTAGTGCTCAACTGATGCCGCAGTAGTAGCAAGAGCTGACCAGAAGCTGCGCAGCAACTTCTGCTTAGCTTACGCGCGGATGCTGCGGAGCGGCCGCTTGCTCGCAGAGCAACGGCGAAGGTTGACCAAAAACAAAGGAGGGAAGGCGAGCTGACATCAGCATTTTTCCTTGCTGATGTCATTATGTCATGCTGACATCAACAACTTCCAGATGACATCAGCACTTGCCTTCGTGAAAGGTTTGGTTGGAGGGTCAAAAGTTGCCAGCTTTTTAACTCCTCAGAAAACAGTCACATTTCAGCAATTCGACCACGTTGACATCTTGGCCCATAATGAGCGACGCCATGGCTCTGTCCGGCGAGAAGGGAAAAAGGGTACTAGATCCCTCTTCTTCCTCCTCAGGGGTTATGAGCCCACGTTTGTAGGCTATTGAGGACCTGCGGAGCCAGCAGGACGAGATGTGTTGCCTGCAGCGGGAGCAGACTTACGTCATCCGTACACTCACCGTGCTTCTTTGAGGACATTCCATGACTCCACGACAGACTTCTGAGGGAGCGGCCGGGGTCGCACCCTCTACACAGCAGTCAGCTCAAGCACCCGAGACGAGAGCTAAAGCCGACCTGCCACCTCTTGATCCTTGGGACGAGGATCCAGACATGCAAGGCATGGAGGGCGACTCCCCCGAGCGCAAGATTCGTGTGCTTCAGGAGCGTCTCCGCCAGCTTCAGACGAGCTCTCGGCCCCCAGACACATCATTCTTTCCCGAGTTTCGATCGTCGCCTGACCTCCACCCCAGCGACTTCCCTCTTCTCGGTGTCTTTCCCATCCCTCGTCCTTCCCAACCTGTGGTTGCTCTCCCTACGAAGCGGCAACCCAAGGACTTCGAGACGCCGCCCCCACGGTATGTCAGCAAGGACGTCTTTGACTGCTAAACATCCTCTTCCAGGTTTGGGCCACTTCAGAGGGTGTGAGGCCCTACTACCACAGTCCGTATCAGACTACGGACCGAGCTCAGGTGCTGACAGCGGCTAGGACAATGCGCGGAATTCTCTACGCCATGCCGCGCGAGACTGGCATCAACTTCCGCTCGTTTATTGGCGAGGCAGGTACAGGCACCGGCGCTGATCCACGTGGGGGGTTGTGACCTAGCATTGTCCCTGCTTGCTATAGAGACGAACGCCACCCACGCCGCGCACATCCGTGCCTTTCACTCCCTTAGTCAGTGGCCCGCCAAGCCTACAGCCGACTACTGGCAACGCGCCATGCCCATTTACACACGCCTTGGGACCTCAAGAGGTACAAAGCTGTGGGCGCTCCATACGATCATGCTCGAGGTTTGCCTTGAGGACACTGACATCTTCACGAGGTACAGAGACGCCGTGCTCGAGCCTTTTTCGGCTTCACTATAGCTTCTTCCCTGGGCACAGCAGCTCTGCCTCCATGTGACTTCCGCCCGTGATGCAGCCGTGGCTCATCAGGAGACCTCCATTGCTACCGCAGTCATTGCATCACCACCAACGCCCCTGATGTAGACTCCTTCTCCATCCTATGTCACGTCCTCCTCCTCCCCTTCCACCCCGATTACACTCACTTAGACACAGGGTGTCGCGGCAGCAACAAAGGGGAAGAAGGGGTGACAGAGGCGCAGCTCAGGGTAGCAGCAGTCATAGCAGGAGTAGTCAATGGGCGGTAGCAATGGACGCTCCGTTCATTGCTACAACTGTGGAGGCGCTTATCGCTACACCGAGTGCCAACAGCCGCTCGACTGGGCACAGATTACTCGCGGGCTCCAAGCTACGCATGCACTACGGTTTACATGGAGCAACACATCCTCCGCAGGCGCGGCGACCACGACCGCAGCAGTTCTTGCCTCACCACGAGCGACCAGCGGCCACCAAGACCCATGTGACCGCACCATCGTCGAGCTCTGACACCTTCTGGTGCTTCGCTTTCAGGGAGGTGCGAGTGTGATGTCACAGCCGGGTGGTTCACAGACTGTCTGTTTGTCAGCTCTTATGGCTTGGGATGACTCGTGTGGGGGGGCACAGTCGACATCTGATGACGATGGGCCTGACTGTACGGATTGGATTCATGAGTCTCACCTTTGTGCCCTTCGTCGTTCCTCCCCACCTGCTGCCCAGCGTCCGTCTGAGGCCGAGTGTTCCATTGCCCGTTGTATAGTGACGTTGTCTAGTCGTGATTCCAGTGGCACTTGGATCATCGACTCCGGTGCTACTCATCACATGACCTGTCATCGTAGTGATTTCACTGTTCTCCGCCCTACTGTGTATGTTCGTTCCGTCCGCACAGGCTCTGGTCAGTCCTTGCAAGTCCAGGGTGTTGGGATCGTATGTTTCGATGGTCCGTCCGGCCCCATGTATCTTTCCGAGGTGTTTTTTCTGCCTGACCTTGAGCTCAGTTTGCATTCTCTACATGCCTGCACACTGATGGGACTCTCTGTGGAGCACACTGCAAAGTCCGCGACTGTGACTGCCATTGACACTCATAGCGTTGTTCTTCCTGCAAGTGTTGTGGATGACCTGCATAGTGAATCTCGGACTCATGCTCCTTGCTCCCCCTCCTCCTCCGCTCGTGTTTTTGTCACTGGTGTTCTTTCTCCTGAGCACCAGCAATTGCTTCATTGCTACTTGTGTCATGTCGGCTCCGACACTGTGTCGAAGCTCATTCGGACACAGCTTGCCCTCAGTATTGACGTGGCTTCTTTCGAGAAGCCGCCCAAGACCGACTGTCTCTTCTGTGCTCAGTGTAAGATGCATCGTTACACCTACCCTGACTCCCGTTCACACGCACTTTGCCCTCTCGAGTTAGTCCATTTAGACCTTCTTGGTCCCCTACCTGTCGAGTCTCTGTCCGATCGGGATCAATACGTCCTAACCCTGACTGATGACTTCACCGGATGCGATAGGTCTATGGCCCGCGCCAGAAGAGTAATGCCGCTCTCGCGGTTCGCCTCTGGCTAGTGATGGCTGAGCGTCAGTCCCGCCACACGCTGCACACCTTCCGCTTGAATCGCGACAGCGAGTTTCTTGGTGACATTGACAGCTTCTTCGCTGAGCACGTGATTTTTCACCAGGTCTCCGCTTCTGCTACTCCTCTGCAAAACGGTGTTTCTGAGCGCTCGAACCGCACCATGGAGGATGTGGTTCGCGTTATGCGGTCTGAGTGTGGTCTTCCAGAGTCCTTCACTTTTGAAGGCTTCGCCTACAGGACTTGGGTTTGGAACCGCCTCCCGCACGGTCCTCTTCCGGACCACGTCACACCGTATGAGCTCTAGTTTGGCCACCGTGCTGACTTGTGCCTCGCTCGCGTCTGGGGATCCTTGACTTTTGTGTGGTACACCGAGGACCAGCAGGGGTCCAAGGTCTCACCGCGAGGTCGCTTGTGTGCCTTTGTCGGCATCTCACCGTGGTCGAAGGCATGGCGTTTTTTAGACCCTGCTCGTCGTCGCATTGTTGAGTCCCACGACACGCTCTTCGTTGAGTCCCTCACCTACCGTGATCTGACTTCGATCACGTCGCGGTCCGTCGCACACATTCCCACCTGTGAGGTTTTCTCGACGGATGGGGTAGTCTGCGACTGCGAGCTGCCAGGCTCATGTGTCCGTTCGAGCTCCCTCCACTTCTCCGGCTCTTGATGACCCAGTGATCATCGCTGTCGGTCCAGAGATCTCTCCAACACCGCCGGCTTCTACCCGTGTCCCCTCGCACCCCACAGGTACCCATGATTCTTTACCTGTGCGTTCTCCTGTGACCGTACCTGTGTCCGCCGGCAGTCCTGCCTCTGTGCGTGCACCTGCCTCACCTGCTCCTACTGTCACACCGAGTCCCGTATGGCCCACGCCCGCATCTCCTCACACGCCATCACCAGCTCCCTTGCCTCAGCCCTCCCCAGGTGCGATTGTGTCCGTTCCTCACCATGAGGTGCGCCCCTCAAGCCCGGATTTTTCCCGTGAGCTTGGTGGTCATCTGCAACCATTCGACTCCAAAGCTAAGCGAGTGTCTGGTCCCGCACCCAGGCACTCCGCTCGCAGCATCGCGAGTGGTGATCCCGGCACAAAGGCCCTAGGCATGAGTGTCCGCACTGAGCACACAGAGGTACATCAAGTGTGTCCCATAGGGCACGACCTCGTCACTCGCAAGTTTCATGTCGCTTGTGATGCAACAGCCGATCTTGTGGTCGTCAAACCTAGCACTGAGGCGTGCGCTCTTGCCACGCAGAGCTCTCCCTCTATGGTGCCTAACCCGGGCACACCGAGGAAAGCTCTCTCGTCACCTGATGATGACGCTTGGCGTGCTGCCTGCGAGGATGAGTTTCGCGCCATCCGAGAGCACGGAGTTTACGAACTAGTCGGCATTCCACCTGGGAGGAAGGATGTATAGGTCAAGTTGGTCTTTCGCAAGAAAGTGAAGCCGGATGGCTCACTGGAATGCCACAAGGCTCGCTTGGTCGTCAAGGGGTACTCTCAGATTGAGGGCATCAATTACACTGACATCTTTGCCCCTGTCGGCCGCATGACCTCAGCTCGAGCTCTGGTCGGTGTAGTGGTTCAGCATGACTAGGAACTGCACCAGATGGATGTGAACAATGCGTTCTTCCATGGCTCTCTAGATGAGTAGATTTACGTGGCTTAGCCACCCGGCTTTGAGGACGGTGACAAGGTCTAGCGCTTGCGCAATTCCATACACGGCCTCAAGTTATCTCCTCAGTGTTGGAACCAGGAGAGCACTAGCACCTTGACTCGAGCGAAATATGTACACAGCGAGGCAGATCCCTCTCTCTTTATCCGACGGACGCCTGAGAGATTCACCGCCATCCTAGTCTATGTCGACGACCTTCCGATTGCATCTCCTTCACTAGAGGCCATGAAGGAGGCCAAGGTTGTCCTCGAGACTGCTTACAGGATGAAGGACCTTGGTCCTGCAGCGGTGTTTCTTGGCATGGAGATCGTGCGAGACCGCACAAGTCGTACTCTACTACTGCACTAGGCCGAATACACACGTGTTGTGGAGGAGCGCTTCAACGATCTTCTTAGCACAGTGCCCATGGCTTCCACACCTGTCACGCCTGACGGGAAGGATGCCCTCAAGGTGGACGATCCCACATAGCTGGGGGAGACAGTGGATGTGACCCTAATCCTCCGTCTCATCGGATCTCTGATGTGACTGGCCACTACCAAACGTCCTGACATCGCATTTGTCGTCAACCTCCTTGCCTAGTTTTCGCAGGGTCCACGCGCTAGAGCCCTTCACGCGGTTCTGCAAGTGGTGCGGTACGTGGTCTCCACACCGTACCTTGGACTGTGCTTTCGCTGGCAGTGTCCGGTGGTCCTTGACGATTACAACGACAACGACTGGGCCTTGAGCACAGATGGACGCAGCTGAACAGGTTACGTCTTCTTCCTCGGTGGGACTGCTGTGAAGAAGCGCAGCGAGGAGGGCTGCATTGCACGTAGCTCGTCAGAGGCAGAGTACGTTGCTCTAGGTGCAGGCGCTGCTCAAGCGCTATGGCTGCAGCGCCTGTTCCTTGAGCTGGGCTAGTCAGTTGCCGCCATTGTGCTTCGTTGCGACAACTAGAGTGCTCTTGCTATTGCAAAGAACTCTGGTGTCTTTCAGGCTCGCACGAAGCACACTGCGGTTGAGCATCACTTTGTGCGTGATCAAGTGGAGCGACACGTGATCTCCGTCATTTGGGTTGGCACTGACATGCAGCGTGCTAATTTCTTGACGAAGGCACTAGCACGCGAAAAGTTCGTGGTGGCCATTCGTTGGACTTCGCCCCTTGCCTGAGAGTGGTTGAGTTTGAGGTGTGTTTGGGTCCGTGTCACGTTTGTCTTTGCACTCGTTGTTGTACTCGTCTCAGTGCTGCATGTGTATGGACATGTGTAACATCAAGTCATGGGGGAATGTTGTGATTTGTGACGTTCTTGTCGACCAGTACAGTCTTCTGTGACCACTCGGTCGTGTTCATACTCGTGAAGATCCCTGATGCGGACCCTGGTGGTACCGGTGCGTCATCTAGTGGCGGACTACCAGCCTGGACCTCACCGACGACTGTTCGAGAGCTCTGGACGCTACTTGGGACCTCCTGCAGTTTTTGTGCAACACGCAGGAGTTTATCGGCGGACTGGCCGTGGGCCCGATTTGCATGTTTTTGCATTGTGTGTCCACGGTTTGATGTTGGATGCATGCATGTGGACCAATCGTAGCCTCTGGCTTTTGATCCTGCACGTCTAGATTCAGACCGCGTAGCGTTCTAACATGTCTGCGCAGAGTTACGACCAAAACAGTGGTTTTGGGCCGGTTTTTAGGACAAACCTTGCACTGCCGCGTGCGACACCCGCCGTGCGTCGCGACAGGTACTTATGCCATGGACCTGTCATTTGTCATTTATTTCTGCAAATGCTATTGAAGCATTCTAACACTTTGTCTTGTGTCTCCTAGCCAGACCCTTGCCGTTGTGTGCACGACTTGACTGTTGTCATCGTCTGACCAGGCACTAAGGCCTAGTCAGGAGCTGTGTCGCTAGGAAGCTTCCACGCATCTTCTCACTGTTTTGGCCGTAACTCTGTGTAGACAAGTTAGAACCCTTCGACGTGAGAAGATGCGTGGAAGCTTCCACGCATCTTCTCACCCCTGACTAGGTCACAGTGCCTCGTCAGACGGTGACGACAGTCACAAGTCGCGCACACAACGGCATGGGTGTGGCTAGGAGACACAAGGCAAAGTGTCAGAATGCTTCAATAGCATTTGTAGAGAGAAATGACAAATGACAAGTCCATGGCATAAGTACCTGCCGCGGCGCACGGCGGGTGTCGCAGTTCAAGATCTGTCCTAAAACCGGCCCAAAACCACAGTTTTGGCCGTAACTCGACGCAGACATGTGAGAACCCTTGGACATTTGAACCTAGACGTGCAGGATCATAAGCCGGACGCTACAACTGGTGACATGCATGCATCCGGCATGAAACGATGGACACACAATGGAAAAACATGCAAATCGGGCCCACGGCCAGTCCGCCGATAAACTTCTGCGTGCTGCAGAAAAACAACAGGAGGTTCCAAGTAGCGTCCAGAGCTGTGGAACAGTCGTCGGTCAACTCCAAGCTGGTAATCCGCCACCAGATGACGCACCAATACCACCAGGGTCTGCATCAGGGATAACGAGTATGGACACGGCTGAGTGGTCACAGTGTACTGTACAGGTAGACAGGAATGTTACAAATCACAACAGAGTGCTGTCATGTGGTGACCCACCCATCTACAGGGGCAGGACAGGTGCCACAACACGCCGGAGGAATGGTGGCGCACTATGCCCCTTACTCCAAATGTCCAGGGCTTTCTCCATGAAACAACCCTGGGCCTGATTTGCATGTTTGTGTCTTGTGTTCGCTATGATTAGTGTCTGACCAGTACTTGTATTTCATTATTCAATCTGGCTTGAGATTCCGCATGCGTGGGTTTAATTGGTGTTGCATTTGGATTTGTGTGAATGGAGGCAAAACTATAGTTGTTCAATTGGTTTTGCGTATGACAAGAACAACATTTTGGCAGCACCTGTGGAATGTTCGTGGGCTTAACCAACTCCGACCAAAGCCACCACCAGTGAGCACCAGCGTCTTTAATCAACTGTCACATGCCTCGTACAGATGCCTATTGGCAATGCAGACTGTCAGTCAAGTGACGAGGATCACTGCAGCAACAATTGGCTCGCGGTTGGCGGCGGCTGCCCCACCCCTCCCGCCAGCTCATGGACAAGCAGCGCCACAGCCGCTGCGAGTTCAGCC